>JAMWET010001146.1:0-20514 GCA_024036415.1 Prochilodus magdalenae
TGTTGATTCAGCTTGTTTTTCAACTTCCATTCAACTTCGGGTTCTTCTTCATCTAACGCCAAGTAGCTGTTAAAATGCAACCGAATGTAAAACCCTCTATTAAACTGAACTTTGAGCCTAAATCCAAACTCAAGCTTTAGCTTAAAACCATAAAATAATCCTGTAACCCGAACCCTAGCATTAACATCCACTCAAAACCTAATCCTAATCCTCTAAACCTAACCCTAGCATTAACATCCACTCAAAACCTAATCCTAATCCTCTAAACCTAACCCTAGCATTAACATCCACTCAAAACCTAATCCTAATCCTCTAAACCTAACCCTAGCATTAACATCCACTCAAAACCTAAACCTAATCCTCTAAACCTAACCCTAGCATTAACATCCACTCAAAACCTAAACCTAATCCAATAACCCGAACCCTAGCATTAACTTAAACTCAGAACCTAAACCTAATTTTAACCCTAACCCTAGCACTAACTTCCACTCAAACCCTAAACCTAATCCTGTCACCTTAACCCTACCATTAACTTAAACTCAGAACCTAAACCTAATCCTCTAAACCTAACCTTAGCATTAAGTTCCACTCAAAACCTAAACCTAATCCAATAACCCTAACCCTAGCATTAACTTAAACTCAGAACCTAAACCTAGTCCTACAACCCTAACCCTAGCATTAACTTCCACTCAAACCCTAAACCTAATCCTCTAACCCTAACCCTAGCATTAACTTAAACTCAGAACCTAAGCCTAATCCAATAACCTTAACCTTAGCATTAACTTCCACTCAATCTCTAAACCTAATACTCTAACCCTAACATTAACTTAAACTCAGAACCTAAACCTAATCCTATAACCCTAACTCTAGCATTGACTGTAATTGCTGGCCCAGTGACGCTAACTGACAGTTTTAAGTAATACAGTCAAATGAACGAAATTTGCCTACCCTAAATAACTTTATCAGCTCAACTAGGACACCATTGTCTTCCTACAAACTGAGCAGCTTGCCCACCTATGAAAACCAAAGTCTAGTTCCCCTCCATAACCTGGATGCTTTAACCAGAAACCGGGCAAACTAAGTTAACAGGTCGCTAGGTAAGCAGGAAGTGCCCCAATCAGTACATACCCAACAAACACAGCTCTGAACAGAAATACACTCACAGAAAAAAAATAGTAAATTTATTTTTGAAAACACAAACACAGATGACTTCATTACAGGAATATGCTTTTTGGTAATGCTAGTTCTTAGTGTTACACACTCATTCCCAAGCTGTTCACTATGTGGCCAAGGGCTACATGTGGTTGTGGTCCTTATGGGTGTAGTTACACACCCTAAACTTACAGCCTTTGTTTTTTTATTGAGGGAACACACAGTGCCGCTGCCAGTCAGCATCTCCAGCACTGCTGCTCGTTCCTGCACAAACTTAAACCCAAGACCCAACCATTACAAGCCATCGTTGGTCTTGGTTGGAAATTTCCACTGAAGGCAATCTATTCCCAAACCTGTGCTCCGCCAGGTTCTCTTTTTAATTTCCTGTTCCACCTTAAATAGCGCTGCAGTTACATTCTGGTGCCTGTAACTCACGATAACAAAGTTTCCTTGGCTTGGGAACCTCGCTTTTATACATCCACAGTTCCATCTCTTAGCTGCTACTGAAGTTTGACATTCAGACCCTGGCACACCGAGATCGGAGGACTGACCAAAGTAGGCGGAGTTTGTAGGCAGAGAGTGTACACTCACCGAAACTAAACCCGAACCCAAACACTATATTAACAAACTGTCTTACTAAGGTTCTCCTGCCCCATTTGACTGGATAAGTCTGATCAATCTAGGTAGGCACAAGTGGTGGAGTGTGACTAAACTAACTAACTAACTAACTAACTAACTAACTAACTAAATAAATTAACAGCCTCAAGGGCCCTGCTTCAGCCCAAGTCAGCCCATGCATTCATGTACCCCCCTGCATGTGGCCATTTGGGACAGGGTTGCACTTTCACTTCCTGCCCTGTGTGTGGCTAAACCAAGGCTCTGCCTATGAACTCTGTAGGTGTGCCCAAATAACCTACACCATACTGCTCACGTCCCGATCGCCCCCAACAAGCATTGGGATGCCATACTCCTCTGGCCTTAGCTATCTTCATGATACCCTGCATCCCGAAATGCACAATGGTCATTTCAAGAGTTTACACTTTACTGTAAGGTACTGGTCATAAGGCTTCATGACACCTACATGACCTTGTCATGTTGTCATGTAAATGCTTATAACAGTTTATTACAGTAGCGGCCATTTGCTATAAAAATGAAACGTGCCATCTAACGTATTTTTTTTTAAATAGCTTTATGACATTTATGACAGGTGATGTCTATTGGAATAAGTGGTTATTGACCTTTATGTAGGACTATGTCAGTTGTTTTGACAAACTTTTATATAGGGGTCATGAAGCCTTATGAACGCTACCCTACAGTACAGTGTTATTGATATTTTTAATCATCGTAGATAGAGTCTTTCTATACCTTTAACAAAAAGAAATTTGTCCAGCATCTGTTGCACTGTACAGCTGATGCTATAAAAGCTCTCTCTGCTGGTCTGGAGAAGAGCTGCTGACTTAATCCATTTAATAAAATGAAACTTCTGTGTATAAAACACAGTTAAAACAGTATAAACTTGCTAAAGTTCATCTCAGCCAATCAATCTGCTCTGCTTCAGCTTTTCAGGCTCCACTGTACAGACACGCTGTTTATTATTCTGTCAAACTAGCTCATATTACCAGCTGCAAATGCAATGAAAGGGAAATGACTGCAAATGGAGGAAAACAGGTGTGTTTGGAAACGCAGAGGATTAACACAAAGACCAATCCAACGCTGACATTTCTTAAAGTTCATTGTGGACTTTGCAGATGGGTAGGAAACACTGCCCAGCACTCTGTCATGGTAGGCCCATCTCCTGACCGAAATATAAACGCACATGCTGAAATGTGGCTAGCGGTAGTTGCTAAGCAGTGATTGGAGGGCTGAGGAAAATGGGTCAGGTCTTGAGATGGTTTTGATTAGCTCAGTCCCTGATGTTGGCAGGCTAGTCGCACCCTTTCCCTGGAGGACGGTACACAACCTTTGTCGTATGCTGGATTCTGTTCAGAGAACTACTGACGAAGACCATGCGGTATACGGTCTGTAGCATGCAGTATGCAGTATTCGGTTTCGGTAGTGACATATTTAGTCTATTACTGTCTTAATTAATCATGTGTGTAAAGAGATCTCGATTTAACTCAAGACGTAAATAAATATTTAAGATCTCAACACTTACTCGTGTGTCTTTTCTTACTGTGGGTCTGCAGTTTGAACCAGAATGGTCCAAATGACCACATTTACATTACATTTAAGACATTTAGCAGACACTCTTATCCAGAGCGATCTACAACCGTGCTTAGTGCTCCGCTGGATAATATTCCAGCTAGTACAGGAAGGTTAGAACCTAAAACCCACCATGAGCTCCGACACTGCCCGGACAAGGCACATATAAGCAAAAGTGCACTACCTGGCAACCCAACCCAGTGCTCATACCAATAGAGGAGACAAGTCATTATAAGTGCAACACAAGTACATACACACATAACTTACACATCTACTAGAGCTCACTCACTGAAGTGCATTACGAAGAGACGGGTCTTCAGTCGGCGTTTGAAGACCGCAAGAGACTCCGCAGTGGGAGTTCATTCCACCATCTTGGAGCCAGGACAGAGAAGAGTCTGGATGCTTGTCTTCCATGTATCTTCAGGTACGGCGGGTCGAGTCGAGCTGCACTTGAAGCTTGAAGGGCTCGAGGTACAGATTGACTCTTCACCATTGCCATAAGGAGGGAGGGGCCGGTCTGTTCTTGGCTTTGTAGGCCTCAGAGTTTTAAATCTGATCAGGCAGCAACAGGAAGCTAGTGAAGGGAGCGCAGCAGGGGCGTGAAGTGGGTGAACTTTGGAAGATTGATTAGATAGATAGATAGATAGATAGATAGATAGATAGATAGATAGATAGATAGATACTTTATTGATCCCAGAGGGAAATTCAGACATCCAGTTGCAGATATACAAAGTACACAGAAGTAATAAGAGGAGCACAAGATACAGAGTGATACAGATAGAGACCAAGATACAATATAGAGTATTAATATAAAGAATATAATGAATACCACACGTACATGTTCACTGCCAGGCTAACATATAAAGTGGAGAACTCTATGGGGGGTCTATTTCACCTCCAAACTGACGTCTTCCCGTTACGGTTCTGCTGTTAGACATGTCCCGCTGTTCATTGTAAATGCATTGGGAGGAACATCAGCTGACATTACAAACGCCCAAGGCCAAAGGCCAGTGTTCTGTCTTTCACATCATCCTTCATACCTTTTGGTGAGGCTGCCCTCTAGTGAACCCTCATAACCCCATTAGCACCAGACTAGTCTTCCTGCAGTGGCTGATTCCCTTCTAAACTCATACACACATGCAAGGATCTATCCGGAGTCCTGACCCAACACCTTCAGGCAAGGCATACCAATTTAGGCATTAAGGCATCAACTCATACACTGTAAAAAGTGGTGTAAAAAAAGGAGGTCCATTTACTCAAACAACATTTTAAGTTTATTGGACTGCTAGTATTAACAGAACTAAATGTGCACATTATGTTAACTTTAGTGAACTCAAAAGTTCATTGCATTAAGTTAAAGCTGGATTAGCGCTGCCAATGTTTTCCCAGAACATGACCCCAAATAACCTGGGATAATCTTTATATGCCAAAGCTTATTACACTGGATGGCTAAACAAAAAGGAAACTTTCATAATAAGATTAGATAATCCTTTATTGATCCCAGAGTGGGGAAATTTTCAAAATATTGAAATATTTTCAAAATATATAGATTACTTTCTTTGTGTCACCTGGCCATCACCAGAGCACCTGGATTTCAGTATCTCCAAAATGGGAACTTCACAGGAGAGGCCAAAAACCTCATTTAATCTGAATGGAAGTCAATGGAACCAGACGTCTTTCCAAGCAGTTTTGGGCCCATCTGTTGGTCCATTCTTCATGAAATTTCCAGACTGTGTAGACAGCAGCTCATGTGACCAAATGATGCATAAAAGTAAAAATGAACAAAAATGGAGATACATGCTTTTCTTTGGACAGCGACGATATGCTTTACAAAACAGACAAGAAATAGACACAAAAATGATAAAATATATATATATATATATATATATATAAATAATAGCATATATGTATGTATAATAGTCCACAGCTGTGTTGGCTAGTCGTGTACTGGCTAGTTTTATTTTTTTATTAAATACAATTATCCCTACTGACACAGTAGTTTAGTTCTGGGTAGTGTTAGTGGTCCCTTTGTTAGTGGGATTTAGGTGAATGTTAAAATCTATTAGATCTAGAGGGTCGTGTTTGAGACATAACAATAAAGCATGTACGAGTAACTTATATTTTGATTTACCTTTATGTTAACATTGTTTTGCACTTTTGGGGCCCTTAGGACCCTTTTTGGGGCACACATTCACAGGAGGGCCCCTCCAATCACCATTATGTAATAGTTTGACATAAAAAATAAATAAAGAAGTAAAAAATGTGGAAGATAAAAAATTTTGGGGGATTTCAAAAGTTCATGTTACTATTATTTTTATATTTAAATAAATATATTCACAACAATGTGTAATTCAGAAGTATGAATATACCATCAGGGACCCCTCACTGGCCAAGGGCCCTGAGCAGTTGCCTGCATTGCCAAGCGATGCCTCTGCATAAGATCCATAAGATCACAGGTGGTGGGGTAACCTATTGGACACTGATCTTCAGTGACGAGTCCCGCTTTAGTCTTGGTGGGGACGACCAACGAATCCGTGTGTTGGGGCACCGTGGTCAGCACCAAGATGAACGGTTTGTCGTCACACGTCCAGAAGACCTGGTGTCCCTCCACCTCCACCCCTACTGCACCATCTGCAGGAACTGTGTGAGGGTGTTCAAGCTGCATGGGATGGATTATCACAGGACTCCATTAGGAACCTCTACAGCTCCATGCCTGTAGACGTGCTGCCTGGAAATGACCTAGGAACATCCATAGACCTAGGCACAAAGGTCGAATAACTCACAGCACTGACTGCACCTTTTTGGAAGAAGAGAAGAAGGGATGAGCTCAGCATGTGCTCGTCTGCACCTGTGTGTGTAAATATGCTCTAGAGGTCATTAGAGATGGGCGGAGAGGTTCCTAATGAGAAACAGGTCTTCTCTTGTTTATATTCTCTCTCTCTCTCTCTCTCTCTCTCTCTTTTTCTCTCTCATCCATCTTGTTGTCATCTGCATCAAATCTGCCAGTACTTTCCAATGCCTTTCCAAATATTTCCAAAGCAGTGTCGCTTAATCCCTCGTGCTTTTCATCCCGACCTATAGGAGTAGTGAGTAAACACACACACACACACACGTGAGTGAACCAGACCTAGTGCCTCTGCCCTGGAGAGGAGCCGGTTTTAGTACTGGCTTTCAGGAAGGCTTTCACTGCACAGTACAAATTTATTAAAAATTCTTGCTGGATTGAGCACTCTGGGTGGCTCTGAGCAATCTCCAACATGAGGAGATATGGAGTCGGTCCAACACTCACACACAGAGACACACACATACACACACATACACACACACACACACACACACACACACACACACATGGGGTCTGTTTTCATACAGTGTCAGGACATGTGTCCTGGACATGTGATATCACTGCAAGCACCCATATACAATAACATGTGCTGTATATGTCAAATATGTACAACAATGAGCCAAAATATTATGACCACTCAACAATGAAGCAAATAACATGGACAGGCATGAAGACCTGAGTGACCTGCAGCCAGGCACCTGGGCTGAGCATCTCTGAAACAGCAAGGGGGTGTTTATACGCTGTTGGCCAAACAAGTTTATATGGATCGTTGTTTAAACTGTAGCGTCCTGCTACTGCTCATGCAACCATGGATGTGCGAGTCCAGAAGCACCGGACATGCAGAAGGACAGACCTTAGACTATAAAGCTGTTGTTGTTGTTACTTTGACAATGTGCACGTGTTGTTTGCGCTGCTCTGTGCAGAGCTGAGGGGAGTCGGTGCACTTCTGGTGACTGCTATTGGGGAGATTAGTGACCTGCCTGCGATCCTGGCCATGTCAGCCAGTACTGGCCTGCGGTGCTCGGTTTCTGCCACGTTCAATAAGGAACATTTGCCTAATACGTTATGTTTTCCATGTGCAGGGCTAGCCCCAGGCCGTATATATTTATTATCCTGGCTTATGATATGTAGTAAATATATGAAATTATTATTATTGTCATATCTGTTATGATAGACGCTCTATTTTTCGAGTCTCCTAGACAGGCCCTATATTTCCTTCTTCCCTTTGTCTTACAGGTTAGCTTGGTCCAACAGTGTGGACCCTCTAGGGGGCCCTGAAAACCATAAACACAATACTGTGTTTGGTGATTTCATGGGTTGTGTCTATGATTGTCGGTTTATCATAGTTTGAGTGACCCCATACCTTAATTATATTAATTCATTACAAGACGGCTGCACCACGCAGGACTACATGCACATAGATCATTATGACGACTGTCCTTAACACCACGTCACCGTCACCAGAGACTGCAGTGGTGTCGTACCAGACTGTCATGGAGTGACTCAGAATGGCAGCGGGTCATCTTCAGTGACGAGTCCCGCTTTAGTCTTGGTGGAGACGCCCAACGAATCCGTGTGTGGAGGCACCGTGGTCAGCACCAAGATGAACGGTCTGTTGTCACACGTCCAGAAGACCTGGTGTCCCTCCACCTCCACCGCTACCGCACCATCTGCAGGAACCGTGTGAGGACGTTCAAGCTGCATGGGATGGATTATCACAGGACTCCATTAGGAACCTCTACAGCTCCATACCGAGACGTCTGGCGTGTTGGGTTAGCAAACACGGCGGCCCGACGCCATACTGAGAGACAGACTTCTGTATGTGTAGCTCAATAAATATTGATCATATCAGTCTAAATTTATCATCAGTTATTGATCCTGGTCACCTTTATCTTTCTTCCCAACACAGCTGCACTCCCACACCTCCTTCTGTGTGCAGCTGTTCCTTTGATGATCAGTGTATATCTATCTGTAACCTTCAACCTCATCATTTTCGACTAAAGAAACTCTCTTTATATAATCCGAACTGTGTTGTTCCATGTAAATATAATTTTTATAATTGTTCAGGAACCCAGAAAATAAAACACACGAGCACACACATTGTGGAGACAAGCTTGTATATGGCGTGTATATATTGTATATACTGGTGTGTGTATATTGAGAGCATAAACAGTTTTCTGTCCTCACAATGTGGCATAAACTTGTTACCCCACCCTGCGCCCACCCACCCACCTACCTACACACACACACACACACACACACACACACACACACACACACACACACACACACACAGTGCCTCATCGTCTACCAACAGCAATTGCTATACCAATGAGGACTGTGTGTGGTACATTTACTTACAGAATGTTTTCGCGGGCCACTCTCAGGAGCATATCTGATTCCTTTAAAGCCACAAGTCTTATGATCTAAGCCTGAAATAAAAACATATGCATTTCACTTGGAGCAATACACAGACACATGGAGTTGTACTCTCTCTCTCTCTCTCTCTCTCTCTCTCTCGCGCTCTCTCTCTCCCCTCACACACACCGGTCATACACCAGTCAACGTTCTGAGAACATTTGAGCTTACAAAAGGCTCCTTCTTAATGACTGTGCTTCCGTTATTTACGTAAATGCTTACACATGCTATTTTCATTTGCAAAATGACATCAGAATCTGAGGAGCAGAGCGGTGGGTCCCGGAGGGGTCAATCTCTCCCGCTGAGGGCGTCCACTCTACGTGTGTGTGTGTGGTCGAGAGCCCGGGCTTTACAGTCTGATTGAACAGCTCACCTTCGGATACCTGAGTTCTCAGAAATCAGGAACAAACAGAAGGTTCTAGAGCTGCAGTTCGTAATACAGTCATTAGAACTCTAGAATGAACCAGCTAGAAAAACAACAGGCTCATGTTCCTAGAACTGTGCGAATGTGCGTGTGGTCATGAGCCTGGTCTTTAACCGTCTGAGCAGATCGTGTTTGGATGCCTGACTTTGCAGACAGCCAGAATAAACAGAGAACTCTATATTCTACAGGCCATAATTAGAAATTGAGCTCTAGAATAAACCAAGTCAGGTTTATTTTTATCTGTAGAAAGTCTTCTGGTTCTAAAATCTGAACCAGGGCACTAAGTTAAAAGCCATTTTAAAGCATTTGATGGAGCTGTACATGTAAATCTGAGATGTTTGGTGATTTACTAAGTGATAATAAGCACAGGGAACTCTACAGGGAACTTCAGCACAGCGTTCCCAGTATAGTTTAGTGGACAATGTCTATTTATTTAGTAAGTTAAACATATTGGAAGAATAAAATAAAAAAAATAAACCTAAATGATATAATGTACCTTAATGTTTGCACAGGCCAAGTTTGTTAAAGGTGCTCTGGAATGGAAACCGTTCTCTGGTGTCTACGTAGAAGGTATACGACTTTGCTCAGGGTGAAAAATGCGCAGATGTGGTTTTACATTCCCGTTCACATCCCTATGATTTGGCTCTAGAAGGAAACGAGATGTTTTCATGTTTCTGTTGAGCTCATGAATATTTTGATGAGCTATGGTCTGCGGCATAATAATTCTTAGGACATAGGTGTAGACCCTCTTCTTGGCTCTGCCCAGATCTTGCCAACTACTGACGGCAAGGGTGGAGCCTACACCCTGGACAATAGGACCGGGACCAAACTAATGTGGCAGTTGGGGGGTGGGTGGATGTGAAACGTTGGTATCTAAAAAGCAGATCTCCTTATTCATCTATACCCATGTAAACATGATTCTCCATATTCTATGGTGCCTTCGAACTGAGCAACCGTGGACTACAATGGAAAGATGTAGACTCCACCACCCCCAAAGTATGGCAGATAGGCATCTTGCATCAGCAAGGTCACTCCCAAGCTGATATTTCATGGCATACAGATGTTTCCAGATGTGCTGTCCAAGCTCTTCTGCAGAGGCACAACATACAGGTAAACTGAACACCTGGAAACGCAGTGGGTGCAGGAGATGTGAAAAAGTGCATCAGGTTCACTTTCATTCCACATGTTGAGATGGTCAGCACTGCTCTCGGCTCATAGCTGTCTAAAACGACCCTGGTACACACATCTACAGTCTGAAGGAACCTCATCAGAAGAAGTCTTCATGGAACAGTTGCAAATATATTGCAGCTAAAACGTCTGAAGGCAATACAAAGCCCAGCAACTCAACCACAGGGGGCTCGGGACCAATGAGGCAAAATTTGAAATCAGCAGTGAAGCCAGTTGAAGGTTACTTGCTGGTTTAGGGATGTGTTTCTGGAAATGGAGTTGCTGATGTGATCAAAATGAATGCCCCCCTCACTGCTGAGAAGTACAGGCATGGTCTTATACATCATGCAGTCTTATCTGCTGGGTTCGGCGTTTATTCTCCACCAGGACGACAACGCCAAACACGGCACTGTTAAGAAGATCAAGGAGTCCCACAACAGATGATACCACCCCTGCCGAGCCCTGATCTCAACATCACCGAGTTAGCCTGAGATTACAGCCATAGGCAGAAGCTACTGAGACAGCCGAAGTCTACAGAACTGCGGTAGGTACTTCGAGAGGATTGGAACGACCTACCAGATGAAAAAGTGGACCTAAGAGAATAGATGCTGGTCTAAAGCAAAGCGTGGCCACATTAAATATCGATAGAACTACGCTTTGGCTTGAAGGGTGGTCTTGGTCTTCTCCAGTAATGCGTGTTGTCAAAAGCTTGGTCTTTGTAGTCCCACTGTTGTTTTGATACGTGATTCATGTGCTGCAGTTCCTGATAATAAAACAACAATAGAAAAAACAACCCAAAAACAACCTTGTGTGTTTGCCTGCGTGTTTGCGTGATTGGGAAAGATGTTGAGCGCATATCCCAGTGGCTGAACGGCACCGTGCTGCGCCAACCATGGCACCATAAACCACTCTTCAACTCTCACTCACTCATTCACTTACACTCCTCCTCCCACTACAGCCATCTAGCATTTCACCACATAATTAGATTACTAATGTAGTGTGAAATGAAATTTGGGGTCTCTCTCAAACCTCACAGACTCGAGGCGGGGGGGCACCATTTCTTTTATTCCCTGTTTTCTTGAAAAGAGTTCTCGGTAAGCAGCATTAAAAAGGTTTGATCTCGGACGGGCTTCGGCATAATACAATCACAACGCAGTCCATCTCCAGATCTCTGTAGCGGCCAGTAAAAACAGCTGCCTCATTATTGCTTTTCTTGACCTTCGACCCCCTCATCTGTGCCACCGACTCTCTCACAGTCATTTGGCTCCTTTTTTTGTTTCCAGAATAACATAATTAGAGGTAAAATTGCAGATGGAGGCCGCTGATTTTTTTTTTACCCCTCTTTAAACCGCCCGGCTGCAAGCCTGGAAAGGCTGTACTGGGAGAGCTGGGAATACAAGGGACTGTTTCTACTTAGCCACTGGGAAAAATCTCTGACTCATTATAAAAGCCCTTCATCAGAATCATTTATCACAATCAGGATCATTTTCTGAAGTAATTTGCGCTGATGATTGCTAACACAATGACAATATAATGCTAAATGTAACACACAGTAGATAATAAACGATATAAAATTTAGGCACAGTGATGTTCAGTTCAGAAAATCTATCCTCTTGCTCCAAATGTACACAACCAGACAGGACAGGGCTTTGTCTAAAGCTTACTACTCTAGTTTTGCACTTTAGCTACAATGCTAAGGCTGCTTATAAGTAATGGGAGTTTATAGACATTCATTAGCAACTTGCAAACCTTGTAAATTATCATAAATGATCATTCCTCAAACTACCAGCCCAAACAAACTTTTCTGATACTTCATGATGTACTATTATATTAAAAAGGTCAAAGGTCGCATTGTTAAGCAAGCTTAAGCTGAAACCTGCTTTATTGGCCAACGCTCAATTGTTTCAAAGCAAGTTTGTTGTCCATCACTTTGAAAGGTAGATAATTTAGATGTGCTAAAATTAGCTAACTATGCTATGCCGTGTTTAGATAAATAGGTGTATGGTATGTGGTGGACATAGGTAGGGTAGCCATATTTTGGTTTCCAAGGCCGGCGGAACAACAGAGGCTGTAGAATCAAATTTCCGACGTATTTTATGCAAAGCCTGACATTTCTTAAAAAGAAAACACGCCTTATGCAAATTTGCAGTACAGGGTTCGAAGATTGGAGATTGCAAGCGGTGGTGGGCATTGGATGGATGGGGCAGGGGTCAGCCCACTAAATAATAACCTTGATTCATTCCTTTAGATCCCTCTAACTGTAAGTCAGCCATGCAAAAATTAAGAGAATAACGAAGTATTGTTTTTGTTAGCAAACAGCTTGCGAGGGCTAATGTTCACACTAGCCTACATGTGCAAGTTTTTAATGCATTATCTTACAAAAGTAAGTACACCCTTCACATTTTTGTCAAATATCTTATTAGACTTTTTCATGGGACAACACTGAAATACAGTATGACACTCAATCCAAAGTAGTCCTCAGTGTAAATTTGCTGTGCCCTCAAAACAACTGAACACACAGCCAAAAATGTCTAAACTGCTGGCAACAAAATAAGTACACCCCTAAGTGAAAATGGCTAAATTGTGTCCAGAGCAGTTTTATGTGGCCACCAGAACTGGTATTTTCCAGAACTGCCTTCTTTCTACTTTCTTCTTCACAGGTTGCCCTGCAGATGCTCAATAGGGTTTAGGTCTGGAGACATGCTTGGCCAGTGCCCTTTACCCTCAGTTTTTTGGAAAGGCAGTGGTGGTCTTGCGTTTTTGGGGTGTGTTTGGAGTCGTTATGTTGTTGGAGTATTCCCCTGTGGACCAGATTCCAAAGGGAGTGGATCATGCTCTGTTTCCGTGTGTCACAGTACATGTTGGCATTTATGGCTCCCTCAGTGACCAGTAGCTCCCCCCAGCCGGCCGCACTTATGCAGCCCCAAACCATGACACTCCCACCACCATGCTGGACTGCTGGTAAGAATCACTTGTTTTGTACTCCTCACCTGGTTGCCACCACACACGCGTGCCGCCAAGTCCAGCTGAGATGTTTTGGGTGCATATTGGAAAAGAACAGTGTGTTGATGTAGCCGGGTGTCCAGATTAAGTAGAGGTTCTAAACAGCAGATGCAGTGTCAGTGGTGAGCATAGCTTGATGGTCAGATTAGCTACGGTATAGATGTTCAAATCTAGGAAAAATACAGCTTAGATGTTCAAGAATTACAGGTCCAGATCAAGTGCAAATACATACAGACCCATGAATTAGTGGAGCTCAGTGTGTAGTTTGTAGTGGGTCAGGGCTATGGTGTACAGTCTATGGTGTTGTACTCATGTTCTGGTAGGTGCTTCCCCTTCAAGATGAAGGGACCATTAGAAATGTTTCGGAATCACTTACAATAAAACTTCTATCGAGACTTTTTACTTCCTCCTGTTAGTTTATGTTATTTTGTCTTTCTTTGGACCGCACCAATGTGCACCCATATGCTGGTTTTGCGGGTAACCAGCCATGTTAAGGATATGAATAATTATTCTAGTGTCACATTTTGTCCCTGGCTTGGTTGGAGATCTCCTTGGTCGTTATGGTGTTGTTTGGTTAGTGGTGCCTCTTGCTTAATCCTGTTGCAGCCTCTGGGACCTTTCAGAAAAGGTGTGTATATACTGACAGGTCATGAGACACTTGCACACAGGTGGACATCATTTCATAGGTAATTGGTTGCATTAGACCTTTTTAGGGGGTTCATAGCAAAGAAAAAATGCACATGCCAATTTCCAGTTTTTTATTTCCATTTTTTTTATATATAGATTTGTTTCAAAAAACAAACAACCAAAAAGACTTGAATACAAATTGTAATGTAACTAAATAAGTAAAAAGTCAAGGGGAATGAACAACCTTCAAACTGCTTTGCCTCTTTCCCTCAATACCATGAAATTCTGTGTAATAAACATATTAATTAGTAACCTGTTTGGGTTATTCTTAGGCTATAGAAGTGTGTAGTAACACTGTAGACCCATCAGTGGGTTCTTGAGCTTTTATTTAATTGAGCTTTTTAATTTAATTGATCATTTCATTGATCTAGTGCTTTATTCTCTTCTTCAGACCAAAGTTGTTGTTTTTTTGCCATGTATTAATGGCTTATTATTTAAAGCCATATCAAAACTGCTGGAAGCTATATTAGAATGGCATAGTTACAACAACTGTGCATCCACAGACTAGCATGGCTAGTCACTAACAATCTAATCTAATCTAATCTAATCTAATCTAATCTAATATAATCTAAAGTTATAAATAGGTTTGAAATATTGAGCAGAAAAATAGAAGCTCTTTAACCTTTACCGTGTCTCCCCCACCTCTGAAACCAAAACTATCGACTTGCTTGTGCTATTTTCAATTCATACTTTCATGTTCATAGTTTCATGTCACTTGTGCTGTAATTTCGGATAGCAAATTACAGTGATCCTTAGCCACTGTTTAGCCTGTCTGTCAGCCACCTACCACATGAACACAGATTAGAATACATTCCCATCAAAACTGCAACAAACAATTAACTTCTGCCAAAATCTCTCTTTCTGACTCTCGCTGTGTGCCACATGTATCGCATATTCCACAGAGAAACACCCTGAGAGCGTACGGTTTGGAGCAGGTAATTGAAACCATAAAACCACACATTTAATTGAAGTCATGTAGAAGAGAGCTCGCGAGGATCAGTGTTAAACTGGAACTCAAATTCGGGTCCAGAAATGAGAAAGGGGGAAAAAAAGCCACAAGTTTGATTTAAATGCAAAATAGAGGCATTATTTTAATTTCATTTTAAACAATGAACATAATTCAGACTGGAGGGAATGGAAATGGAGCTATTTCAGGAAAAAAGTTAAAAGCCATCATTTTCAAAAATTGCTAAAAAGTGGATCACTTTTCACTCTGAATTGCTTGTGCAAAAACCACCACATACTGGCACATGTGTACAAGCAGAGAGAGAGAGAGAGAGAGAGAGAGAGAGAGAGAGAGAGAGAGAGAGAGAGAGAGAGACAGAGAGAAAAAGAGAGAGATAGAGAGAGAGAGAGAGAGAGAGAGACAGAGAGAAAAAGAGATAGAGAGAGAGAGAGAGAGAGAGAGAGAGAGACAGAGAGAAAAAGAGAGAGATAGAGAGAAAGAGAGAGAGAGAGACAGAGAGAGAGAGAGAGAGAGAGAGAAAGAGATAGAGAGAGAGATAGAGAGAAAGAGAGATAAAGAGAGATAGATAGAGAGAGAGAGAGAGATAGATAGATAGATAGATAGATAGATAGATAGATAGATAGATAGAGAGAGAGAGAGAGATAAAGAGAGAGAGAGAGAGAAAGAGAGAAAGAGAGAGAGAGAGAGGGAGTGAGAGAGAGGGAGAGAGATTCTTCTCTCCAATAGAAGCCAAACTGACGGAATATCTGACATGCAGCCTACATTGGAAATAATGCTAAACAGCGTCAGTGTCTTGTAGTAAAGTCAGCACTCATCAATACTCAAACTCAGAGTCCGTAGTTGCTTCACACAGACAGGCATGTCATTACGCAGGGAACATTATGCAAACCCCATTCCAAAAAAGCCGGGACAGTGAGCTAAATGCAAATGGAAGCTGAAAACAGTGATTCATAAATCTATCTGCTTGAACCATAACGGTACGTAGACTAGACACTGTGTGTAATGTACAGCTTAATGGTTTTATGGTAAATAAAGGCTCATTCAGATTAATGCCTGCAACTAGTGTGCAAAATATCCCCAGGCAGGTTGTGTGTAAGCCAACTACTCCAGTGTTGGCGGCTCACTCGCTCTAGCAGTGCTAATGGCAGCTTTAGCGAGCTGGAAATGCTCTTTTCCAGTTTGGTCCACACACTTACCTATACCATACACATCTCCTCTTTACATATTACATATGTCAGAAAGAAAGAATTTCGCTTGACACGCGCAGAGCTAAAAGTCAGATGAGCTTAGTTGAGCACACCAGCAACAATGATAGTTGAGCACACCAGCAGAATCCAGGCAAACATCACAAATGGGTAATGCAGGATCATAGATGGAGAGACAGGCAAGAGTCTCAGATAGACCAGCGAATTAATCCAACGGGGTAATCCAAGAGAGCAATTAGATAAACATAGGGAGAGTCGAAGACCAGAGGGGCAAAAAAACAGGCAACAAGATCGGGGGGGAGAGAGAGAGGGAGAGAGAGAGAGAAAGCCAAAGACTAAAAGGTTCAGAACCAGAGATAACAGCAAGACAGGCTTTGGCAAAACTTTGCCATGTGAGTGTGTTAAAATACAGACTGGGTGATGAGAAACAGGTGTGTGCGGTCAGTACACAGGAGGTCTGGAAGTGGAGAATGAGGTGAACCAGATGACTGGGGACATGTGAGGGCGATGTCACCGGGTAGTGCACTCTGGGAAATGGAGTCCGGGAGATCGGTGGTGTCAGGGAAACCTGGAGGCATGACAACAATTCACAGTGTCCATCAAGAAGTTCTCAGATTTACAAATATGCTACAGCACCCTGTAAAGTTCCTTAGAGGCATCCCAGGCATTTGTAGCTAGGCCATGAAGGACCAACCAATCTGCTACAATCCCACCCCAATCCTGCCCTGAATCTGTATTTGAGCATTTCTTTTCCCTAACAAATGGCATAACGGACCACCTAGAATGATTTTTTCGAGACATTCAGGGTGGTCCAGTAGGTTTATTAGGTCCCCCAAAAACCCCTGTATACTGAACCTTGCCTGCAGCAAGGTGGGTAAAGTTCAAAAGCCATCTCAAACAGGTGATGCAATCATGCTTGGATACAACAGAAGCATCCAAAAAGGCCTTTATGAGGAAGACTGGACAGAGGCTTGCCAAACTGCCAAAAACTATGTAACACCACAAAAGGGGACCTGTGAAATTCCTATTTTAATAATTAACACTAACATGTATTTTAATAGTGTTAGTTAGGTTAACCCACAGAAGGCCAAATCCTTGATTTCCTTTGTGACTGCTCACTGGGAAGTTCTGATAGTTGTGGCCTCACTCTATTTTTGGTAATTGAATTATGTTTTGGTTTTCATATCTTATTTTGACAATGTTTCCTGGTTATTCCAACGGGGGTACTCTTAGTTTGAATATAAACCCTGGTTTGGAAACAGGAAGGGGAAGTGTGGCAGCCATTTTTGATGGAGGATCAAGTTTGGAGAAGACCAGGTGGATTATTGCTGTTTAAGCCCTAACAAACTTGCAGTCCTGACTCTACTCATCTTCGTCCTTGAAGATTGGATTCCTCTTTACTTTGGGGGATACCTCAAGGAACTGGGTGAGCTTTTTTGGCACTGCTGGGCCCTGGTTTGATTTTTTTTGAGTATTTTTGAAAAAACGTTCTTTTGGATTTTTTTTTTTCGTTAAAAGACTATCTATGGACATTATTCCACTGAGAAATACTGAGTAAATTCTAACTTGTTCAAGCTCAGTGGTATTCTGAAGTTTACGTTTTTTTTCTTCATCAAATTAGTTTCTTTTTTTCTTTTTTTTTTTGTAATGACAGAGTTGATCTGATTGTTACAACAGACTGGCAAAAAATCTCCAATATTGTTAAAATTCACTTTCTCAGCCAGGGACCTCAAGGATTTTAGACATTTCCTCTTTGACAGCACATACTATCATGAAATGTTTCAGAAAATCCATGGAACTCTGTGCATAAAGAGCAAGGCCAAAAACCACAGCTGAATGCTTGTGACCTTTGATCTCTCAAACAATTGAAAAACTTCCATGCTTCCATAATGGATATGCCTTCTGCCATAACATGGACTTGGGGACACTTTGGGGAATAAGTTGTCAGTAAAACGCGTCTCTTTGAAAAGCTGACAAAAGTAACCGTTCATATTAAACCTTGCTCATAAAGCAACCAGTGCAATGCCAAAAAACGGATTTCTCTACAGGAAGAGTTCTCCCAGGACGTTTTCTCCTTTCCGCATCCCACATGACGTCCAAACCCAGGCAACTAAACACACACACATACAGAACAACCCAGCATGATAAATAACTGCCAAGTTCATCCGCTTCCTCACCACATTCCCCCTTGCTACTCTCAATCATACACACACGCACAATAACTTCTCAAATCTCTACAAGTATTGTGGCTGGGGAGGAAATGTCCCAATTCGAACTGCTATTAACATGGCAATTCATTCACTGTGAACATGTGATAGATCTTAGTTAGAAAACAGTAGTGAAAACAGACACGTTTCCACAGCTTGAGTATAGTTAGTGAAGTAAGAACTGAAATATCCACCTCGGCTGTTTATAAAAACACCAACTGGTATAAAAAGTTCATGGGCTATGAAGATGATGAGCATAGAAATGTAGAAGGTAAACTTTTATTCCAAATCGCTGTTTAGTTCCTACCTGAGGAGGCAAACGAAGCCTAGCCATTGACTTATATCCAAACACTTGAATACAGATTCCTGTCCTGTTTGCTTCCCACGGCTTTCCGTGATCTGTAGCCTGGAGCCTCAATAAATACATTAGCAGAGGTGACTAATGTGTGGATCCACATAGCTACCAGATCAGGCAAAATCAAGGAAGGCAGCAAAGGAAGTTTCGTTTGGACGCATAACAGTTAGCAGAGTTAACTGGCCATTTTTCCAGCTGAAATTATGGAAAGGTCAGGAGTTTGAGGAAAATGTCTTGGGACAAAAGAACTTTGTGGCTAAAAAGGCCAACGGTCCTCTGCAACGAGGAGCTGGTTTGTTTTTCTTAAATGAGACGTAATCCAGAGCCCCCAGAATAAGCCGTCTTCAAAACACCATATAGATTTAAAGCTATGGTTTAGTGGAAAATCAGATTCACACAGGTTCCTACTAAATTGTAAATGAAGTCTGCCAAGACTGGTTTGATGTTTGAAAGAGATGGAAGGACTTGATTAGGCTGCTCCGGCGCGCTCACTATACTTTGAAAAAAAAAAAAAGACCGGTTACACAACCAAAACTTAGAAACACAATACAGACACAAGCAATTTACATACTGTCAAAATAACCAGACCTCACAGGCCGACAGTGGTGGACAAAGTACACAAACCACGAAGTTGAGTTAGAGTACCTCCTACAGTGTCAGTGTCCAGTCCTCCTTTTAGTCCTCCACTGGAGTAAGAGTATAAAGTATGTACCTTCAGACGTACTTAAGTATGGAGAGTAACAGTACTAAAGTATGTACCTTCAGATGTACTTAAGTATGGAGAGTAACAGTACTAAAGTATGTACCTTCAGATGTACTTAAGTATGGAGAGTAATAGTACTAAAGTATGTACCTTCAGATGTACTTAAGTATGGAGAGTAACAGTACTAAAGTATGTACCTTCAGATGTATTTAAGTATGGAGAGTAACAGGAGCATGGTTTATTACGGCTCTAATGTTCTATTATCATTTCTGGAACAGGACTCTTCATCAGCTCAGTGTAGGTGAAGAGACTCTAGTGTCTCTCAGTCCACCAGTCTTTAATAGAAGCTCATTCATTAGTCTGACACTGACGCATCATCAGCAGCACAGAACACTGAAGGAGAACAGGGAACATTAGCTAGAACCAAGCTCTGTCTAACAGGTCAAAATAAGCTCAAGAAAAAGTGACTATGGTACCTTGATTGGGGGCCTCGCGTCACACTTCTTCTTTTGTTTGGACGTGTTATGTTTTTATCCCTACATGAGCCAAAAGGATGACCAATTTGGCCATAACGTAGTAAACAGTCAGATATTAGAAAGTGGAGTTGTAGTGGAGTTAAAGTAAAAGGTTAAAATGGAAATATAGTACAAATACAGGGAAAAGACTACTTTTGGTAGATAACAAGCTCTGGGACGAATTTGGAAAGATGTTATTTCACAATGTTACGTTTAAAACATCATAGAGTTTACAGAATCCAGGAGTCAACTCCAAACATTCCAGCTATAAAGGTACTGCTGATAGTAAGCGATGTACTTCTTGTCCAGCGTTATACACACGTCGAAAAAATTGTTGGTACCCCTCAGTTAATGAAAGAAAAACCCACAAGGGTAACAGGAATAACTTAAATCTGACAAAAGTAATAATAAATAAAAATTCTATGAAAATGGACAAATAAAAGTCAGATATTGCTTTTCAACCATGCTTCAACAGAATTATTTTTAAAAAATAAACACCTGAAAATTATCACTGTAGCTCCTATACCAAACCCTGGACACCAAACACACGTCTTGTCCGATTAAACAGAGTCTCCAATAAGCAGAAAATTGAAAATATTTTAACTGACATGGAAAGTGTGTTGATATATTTGTGTTTGTGTCCATGCTGGCCAACCCTACAGCT
>JAMWET010001147.1:0-36870 GCA_024036415.1 Prochilodus magdalenae
AGAGACCAGAAATGCATCTGAATGATAGACTAGATAACCGCTACGGTATGTTACGATTAGTCGAGACAATAATTATTTCAGACATAGGAGTCATTACTAGAGGAACAGAACAGCTCTATTAAAACAAGAACTGATGAAAGCGAAATGCTCAACATCAACATCTCTCAGCATTGCGGCTTTCATGATTAAGGAGCTACAAGTGTTTCATACTGCCAATTGGTCCTTGAAGATGAAGTGATTGTTTATGTAGAAATTACAGGTAAGGGCCATCAAAGTTACAATACAATGACAATATAATGTATTATGAGTTAATTGCTACAGGGCATTCATAAACATTTATACATAGTCATAAAGCCCTATACATGACGGAATTATGGTATTTTACATGATGGGAGTGCGTTATTAACAGCGCCTGTAAAACGATTCTGGTATCTTTTTTACCTTCTGTAAAAGGAACACCAAACATAAAAGTCCAGAAGAATGAGCCACATGCCTCCTCAGGGCCAAACACGTCTACCTGAACGACCTTAAATACACTCATGTTAACGTAGCCTGAGAGCTTGCCCAATACCTGTTATGAACATGTAGCTACTAATAGTTTCAAACTTATATGGAGGTGACGGCTGTGTGTAAAGAATCATATAGCACCTCCTATGAGTCCCGTCCCTTATGCTGCGATTTATTATAGGGATTGAGGGACTTATTTCAGTGTATTGCAGATTATTAATATGTTTTCACACAGACTGTCTGAAGAATACCTGACTTAATTATGTATATGTGGCACAGTGTCCTCTAAATCACTTACTCAATCTATAGTATGAAGTTAATTACATCTGCACACAGAACAGCCAAATCTGCACAAATCACAACAATTCTTTTGAACAACCCCATACAATAAAGAATGAAAACATTGTCAGTAGAAAGATTTTTATGACTATATATATTAAGTCCATGCTCAGTCTGTTTCTGCATCAGTTAATGTCGATTTCACATTATTATGTATTTGTTAATGTAAGATACCAATGAGGTATAATGTTAACAACAGTCAGGTAGTATTAAGTAAACAAATACACATTTCTAAAAAGCTTAAAACTTTAAAAGCTTATCGGCTTTTTAAAGAGTATTTTAAAGGAACCTTAAAGAAAATAGAGTAATATGTGGCATGCTTTCCTCCTTCGAAACATAATTAAATAAAAGGGGAAACTGTATATGAGTAAATAACAAATCATCTAAAATAATGTATGAAATAAAATAAACAAAACACAGTAAACCAATAAACTGCTTCTGTTTTCTCCACCCCAGGAAAGTGTACCAGTGTCTGTTGTATAATTCATGTTTTATTAAAGAGCTATGTTTCAAAACAATGTTATGTTATGTTATGTTTTGTTATCCTTAATGTGTTTTATGAAGTATGGTATTTGGTGTGGTATTAGGTGTGTTGTCTGTGCATGTGTTCAAGGGCTTGTTTGTTTTCATGTGGTGAACACTTTTCACATTGGTTGGTGATATATTGCCATGCAATCTTCAGTGTTTCTAATGTGTTCGCTTTTGTGGCCTAGTTGTGTGCTTGTGTACATCTTTATCCCTCTTGGGAACGTTAACTTTTCAGTTTTATTTCTACTTAAAATGTGAAAAGAAATTCTAGTTAGGATAATTAAACATGATGTCCACGTTCAGCATTGGAGTCTTCTGTGGTCAGACTGTATGCTTTTTAGCATGATCACAATAGGATGGAAACTACACTTTATCATTCTCTAGTGCCTTAAAAGTCAGTATATTTTTCCCGCATCTCAACTCTCTTTTTTAAGAGTGCCAACAATATTTGACTCTGTGTATTATTGTTTAAACTTATTTAAGTATTACTAAAATATTAGCACGAACAAAATTGTCTTGTGTTTTAGATATTACGTGACTCCGGGTTAAGGTGTTCATGGTGTGTCCTTCTTACTATTCAATTTTTTTTTTAAAGGATGTTCGTATTCATTTTGCATTATATCTGAGTGTATTGGTATTATTTTTTTAGTCAGAAATCAATTACGGTTTATTGCACAAATTAACAAAATGCTGGAGGAAACATATTATATATTTTTTGAAAACAATTGATTTCGGCATTCTCCCTTCCAACTCCAACGGGCTTGAGGGCACAGTCAGCATTTACATCTGTGTGGATGTAATTAGCAGAGAATTGAACACTGTATAAATTAACCCCCCTGGGTCACGAGTCCTTTAGGGGGTGCGGCGTGTGTTACAAGTGGACTGCCTGTATCTTTTAGGCCAAACCAGCAGATTACTTATGGTTTGAGTTTAATGTGGTCAGACTTTCACCAGAAACTACACAGTGTTGAACTATACTGAAGCTGTTACATACAGTCATTTTCACTTTTGTCTCTGGAAATGTTATACATAAAACATCACTGAAATTAGAGGGATAAAAGAATAGATGGATTTTTATTTTATGGCCCATATGAACAGAAAAAAATTGAATTCATGTAAATCCCCTATGAAATTATGTTTTTAATCCTCTGTCATCATTCACTACAACATTTGTCATGTTTTCACTGGATGATGGTGGCATGTGACAGCTGTCTATTGTCTCTCTCTAATTCCAGATAAATTCTCAAAGAAGAAACTTTCCCCTGTAAAATGTTCAGTCATAACCTACATGCGTGTCCACTCAGAGCATGTGAAGAAAGAGTTTGACCTGAAGAAATTCAACACATCAGAGGAGGGTTATAGAAGACTCATCCCTTCAATCTCAAACTACAGACAGGCTCAGTGAGTATTTACCTTTCTATCATGAAGCTAATATTAATACTTTGTTATGATATAATATTTAGTACAGTAAATACTGTACTAAATGTTAAATTGGTAGTCTAAACAGTCTAAAAGGTCTTGTGTGTCACACCTGCTTTGCTCTCTTCTCATACCCCAATCTCCCAGACCCATATTCCCATAAACCCAACACCATAATGACATCAATCACTATTTACAATGTAAGTCCAAGCCATCTCCCAGTCGCGCATTTTGGTTTCCAGATCTGAGTCAACCAAGGTACTGATACACACCTGATTGTCACACACCAGTCCTTTTACGTCTATCATGTATACTAGCGCTATTTAGAGGGGTTTTTGCATTTTGCTTATGTTAACTTGTTCGAGATTGTGTAATTTCTTGAGCTTGACAAAATCAGGTTGTGAGGTATAAATTAAGACAGCAACAACAACAGAGAGAAAGCAAGATCACAAACAAAGGGGCTGGGACAGAGTCAGATGATTTTTAAAGCGACATTCATGGTGAACAATCAGACCAGCAGCCCAATTACGCAAGAGGGGGAATAAACAAGAAGATTGTTACTCAAACCTAGAATCAAAAACAATAATAGGTACAAACACCCAGTAGTCTAAGGCAAACAAGAATAATATGACTACACATTGTAGAGGATACAATATTCAATCATATTCAAATACAATGCAATAAGACTGATTAGTAGTAACAGGTGGGTGATGTGCATTAGTTATTAACATGGTGGACATGTCATCAGGTGGGTGGTTTTGATGGGAACAGCACGATCCCGGGATATCATATGGGATAAGGCGGAAACTACGCAGGTGTAACAACCAAAGTTAAAAATAGCTCCAGCAGTGAATACAGATTCTTGTCCCGAACAGACCCCTTTCATTTTCAACCCAAGAATTTGTAAGTCTGTTGTCTAAAATTACACACAACAGTATATATATATTAATAAATATAACATACATAATTAATTTATCATAAATCATTTACCTAAATTTAAGTTTCTATCTGAAATTATGATAAGTACAGTTGAGAAGGAACTATATGACAAATACTGACCTGGGTTATGAAATACCTAATTTACATAGACAGTTTCGATCTGTAAAAGGTTTAAGTAATGGAGATTCTCATGTACATCTATAAGGACGCAGGATGAGTAGGTTGAAACTTTATTGTAAAGATTCAAGTGTAACATCACTTATGTTCTTTACATCACATTGAATACAGTGTTTTATCTGCTCTATGTAAACAGATAAATACAAAACCAATAACATATTTAATAGACAGAAAACAACTGTCAGCAAGGTGTGTTATAGATGATAAGAAACAAATTCGGGTTTTTACTTGACAATGTATAGATATACATATTATTAGAAACACCGTGTAAGAACACTCATCATACAAAGATGGGAATTGTGCAGGGGGGCCTCTATATATCACACTATGTTCACATACGACCTTTTTCAGATCATAATGTATCAACATACTTAAGGATATGTTCCAACTGCTGTTTCTTTAATACAAAAGAGAAATGCAATAATTGTACTGAATAATACATGATTTCTGTTCTGTAGTACATATTGACCGGACTGTAAATATCACTGCAATGAGTCCCTCAAACCTTTATGTCCAACTCATAGAAACAGAAACTCCTACCTTAGAGACATGGACCTCAGTAAACAGTGACCTGCAGGATTCAGGATTAAGAAGACTCGCATAGCTGTAACTGAAGAGTATCCACACTGTAAACTGGAGATACTCAGGGTCAGAATTCCAACACATTAATCCACATGAAATCTGCATATAGACAACCAGCAGAAATAGCACAAATATTATAATTTCTATTCAGTGTTCTATAAGATAAAATGGGTTATGTTCTGTATCTTTTGCAGACTTTGCTGACAGTGTAAACTCAGTATACACCAGTCATGTGATGTTCTGGTAGGTCAGTTTTACACACAGACACCATCCTGCCTGAAAGAACTGGACCATACAATGAGAATAAACGTGTCAGGATGCAGGAGTGTGAAAAGCTGATTCTTTTTGGACGGGAATTAGTTTTCACATATGTAAACTGGAGAACTCAGGTCCAGTTTTTATTATAATTATTCACACTGTTGATGAAAGATGGGTATGAAATCAACACAAATTCAGAAAGATGATTGTGTGTAAAGCATGACAGAAATTTAAATTAGTTGAAATAATCTTTTTGCAAATCTATATGTATGTCTTCTACATTTACAAACAAAAATCATAGTAAAAAAATCTTTTGTAAAGACAAACAGTAGATTATTGGTATCCCTTTTATATAAGGGATGCATGTGCAGTCCTCCCTGTTGTTAACTATAATGATGAGATGGAGATATCGGGAGCAAAAAGATTCGAGGGTGGGTTTTCACAATCCTCTCTTTTGACAGGCTTTCTCTAACTCATTAACCAGGTTTTCGAAACGTTTGTATGCTGGTTTTATCCAAGTAGTAATATATGATGGCATTTTATTAAACAGACACTCATTTTTATTTGTGTATCTTTAAAAATATATTTATGCAGAACTATGTGAACACCGTACAGGATACACTCTTAGGTACATTTACATAATATATGACATATCTGACATCTGTATTTTCTCAAAATTGTACAGACCTTTGCTCTTCGGTGCGTTCTTCAAAAGTGACGTGTTAGGGACAAATCTGGGATACAGCATTACAATCAGAACTCGTTGGCGCCCAATGAAAGGACTAGATCTCAGTAAAAACAACCTGGAGGACTCAGGAATGTCATCACTTTCTGCTGGATTCATGAAGTCGCAGTGTAAACTGGAGACACTCAGGTCAGAATTCCTATTCTTTTTCCACATTGCAGAAGTATGCAACTAAGTTTTGGGTTTGATACAGTACGGCGTAAACTTACAAACTGACTGCTGTTGTGTTTAGATGTGGTTTGCTGTTTTAGGAACACTAAGTATGGCTAACATACATACTCACTTGTAAACAGCAACTATGCAAAATAACTGGTATTTAAGTATTCCATACATGGAGTCCAACATTTGGTATGCTAGATGTGCATATGTTAATTTAAGAGGTGATATGTTCCATGTTTGAACAAATATCTAAAATAAAAAAAAAATGCAGAATGTCATACAAATGATGTGAAATAACAATAACTCTGCCAGGATAACTGTGCTTATATTATACAAGAAATATCTATATAGAATTTTATGTAAAAGATATTTTAGTAGAGTGGTTGTATATAATAGAGATTATAATGATCTTTGCTGCATCAATTTATTTCTGTATAATTCCACATTTTCTGACTATACTGTGCTGTCTGCTGTATTTACTCTCCCATTGCAGATTGTCCATCTGTAATTTCACTGCAGAGTCTTGCAAGTCTCTCATATCAGCCTTACAAACAAAAATATCCTTCCTGAAGGAGCTGGATCTATGTAGCAATCAGCTGCAGGATCAATACAGTAGAGGGTCTGGCTGCTCTCATGCTGGGTTTGGAAGACTGAAGACTGTAAACTGGAGGATACCTCAGGTCAGTGTTTCTTTTTTTTAAATTATTCTAGGAAGAAGACCATAAGAGCTAATGTGTCTTTACTTTTATATATATATATATATATAAATATATAATATATAATATATATATAATATATATATAATATATTTATATATTATATATATATATATATATTATATAACTGAAATTATTGTTTATTCAATACAATACTTTTAAAATCTAAGATAAATATCACAATGAACATTTTTACTCTAAGCACTATAGTTAGTCAACAGCTAGCTGTGGATGCCAAGAAGCATCATAATCAAATATGTTTTCATAGACATCACTAACAGAAATTTTATTTTGAAGATAACATAAGATTTTCTAAGCAGATCACATTCAGCAAGCAGCAAGAGAAAAAGTCCAGACACACACAGCAGTGGTACAGCAATGGGAGTAAAATGAAAGAACAAGAAATATAAAAGAACAGATAATTATTTGATAAAAGAACATATAAAAGAACAGATAATTGATTGACCTGCCCTGCCCTGATTACTGGTGCTATGTGAAACTTTCAGCTCAGCGGAGTCCATGGAGTCATAGGATAGGGAGGATCTGTGTTAACAAACTAACAAATTCAGTAACACAGTAATATCTGTAGAACATTTACATTTAGAAGGTTCAGTACACACTTTTATCCAGAGCATCTTACAGAAGTGCTTGGTGTTCAGACAGAGAATGTGTCCTTGATAGTTTAGTATCCCCTTGAGTTCAGAACAAAGGCCAGTGATGATACTTAGAAAGTAGAATATAGAGTTAAAGACAGCAGAAGTGTACCACCTTGCAATCCCAGATCAGTGCTCGTACCTAGAGAGAAGAAAAGCTAAACATAAATGGGTCTTTTTATGAAAGGTGATCTATAAATAAACAGTGCCTGCTGAAAAAGAATGCATTTTTTAGGGAATATCTTAGTAACTGGTTTCTTAAAATAACTTTTCATAAATTACTAATCAGTTGAACATTATGTGCTAAATAGCTGAGTCTAACCGAGCTTCTGGGTGAACTAATAATTCATATAGCCACTATAAGGCAGACCAGTGCTACAGCTCCACTTAGTTTAGAAGTGTAACTCAACTAGGACCCTTCACTGTATATAAATAAAACAATAAATAATAGAAAATATCGTATTATTTCATATTTTCTTTATTAATATGATTTTTTTTCACTGGGAATGTTTATTTTGACTGTTTCACTGTAAATACTGTTCTAAATCATTATTATTACATTGATTATGCTTTAAAGTCTGTGTTTTGTGTTTGTTTGCAGGCTAGCTTTGTGTAATCTGGATGACAAGGTGTATGAAAATCTTGAATCACTTTTAAAACTGGAAAACTCCTCTCTGAAAGAGCTGGACCTCAGTAACAATGATGTGCAGAATTCAGGTGTAGAGCTCCTTTCTGCTGGACTGACGAGTTCACACTGTAAACTGGAGATACTCAGGTCAGTATTTCAGTATGGCGCTGTAAATGTCTTGTTTGTGTGGAAAATGGATTACAAAACAGATGTTAATGATTGGTAAAAAGGAGTGATTGCATTTGGGTATGTCAAACACCCTATGCAGTTCCTCTCAGTTAGTTTCATCTTTTGGCCACAATTCTGATGAGAATTTGAGGAAATTGATTTCTTTGATCTTTTTTCCAAACATCTTGACACTGATAACAGATAACCAATGGTCTACATTCTACAGGAAATTGATGATGTAGATAAGACAGAGTTATATTATAATTCTCTTCAGTTTTTTGAATTGTATTAAATTGGATATAAAAGTTAAAAAAGGCTCAACACCCTGTTCTTACAGAGGGGTTTAAAAGCTCATAGAAGGCTACACAGAGTTCACCATTCTATTTTACTTACACAAGTTTTTTGTTTATAATTGAAGGTACCAATAGGTAGAGATAAAAAAAAAACCTCTACACTCCACACTAGCTAATAATCTATTATAGATTATATTAAGGATATGGAGGGGAGAATATGTTAATGGTATTTAAATGGGGATTGTTTGTCAGGAAAGGACAAACAAAAAGCTAACAAAAATTGTGAATGACTAACAACATTCTTCTTTGGCATATGTCATTAATTCTAAATACAGAATGCTGTCTTTGACTTTGAGATCTGACAGTGTGTTTTAATATGTTTCTGTTACATTCTATTTACCAATATGGACCTTCTCTCTCACTTTATCATCTTATTCTTCTCCTCTCTCTTTGCAGATTATCTGGTTGTATGATCTCAGACAAAGGCTGCTCTTCTCTGGCTTCAGCTCTGAGTTCAAACCCCTCACACCTGAAAGAACTGGATCTGACCTATAACCACCCAGAAGAGTCAGGAGGGAAGCTACTTTCTGCTAGACTGGAGGATCCACAATGTTCACTCAGCACTCTCAGGTATGAATAATCCTCATTTTCGGAATGATGTGGGTGTTATGTGTAAAATCAGAATCATAAAACTACTGAACACAGTAATTATCTACTGCTCTCATTCTCCCATTCCCACTCACCTAGACTGCTCTGTCTCACCTCCAACTATTCTCCTTCAACAAGACTGCTTTTATTCATTTAGACTGTTCTTACTCTACAAGACTGCTCTCATACTTCTACACTAAACTCATTCAGCTAGACTAGTCACACTCTCCTACACTGCTCTCACTCACCTAGACTGCTATCATTTAGCTATACCACTCACACTCTCCTAGACTAGTCACTCTCTCCTACACTGCTCTCACTCACCTAGACTGCTATCATTCAGCTACACCGCTCACACTCTCCTAGACTAGTCACACTCTCCTACACTGCTCTCACTCACCTAGACTAGTCACACTCTCCTACACTGCTCTCACTCACCTAGACTAGTCACACTCTCCTACACCGCTCTCACTCACCTAGACTGCTATCATTTAGCTATACCGCTCACACTCTCCTAGACTGCTCTCACTCACCTAGAGTAGTCACACTCTCCTACACCGCTCACACTCTCCTAGACTAGTCACACTCTCCTAGACTGCTCTCACTCACCTAGACTGCTATCATTCAGCTACACCGCTCACACTCTCCTAGACTAGTCACACTCTCCTAGACTGCTCTCACTCACCTAGAGTAGTCACACTCTCCCACACCGCTCACACGCTCTTAGACTGCTATCATTCAGCTACACCGCTCACATTCTCCTAGACTGCTCTCACTCACCTAGATTGCTCTCACTCACCTAGATTGCTCACACTCACCTAGACTAGTCACACTCTCCTAGACTAGTCACACTCTCCTAGACTAGTCACACTCCCCTACACTGCTCCTACTCTCTTAGACTAGTCGCACTCACCTAGACTAGTCACACTCTCCTAGACTAGTCACACTCACCTAGACTAGTCACACTCTCCTAGACTAGTCACACTCTCCTAGACTAGTCACACTCACCTAGACTAGTCACACTCTCCTAGACTAGTCACACTCTCCTAGACTAGTCGCACTCACCTAGACTAGTCACACTCTCCTACACTGCTCATTAGACATTAGACTAGACTGTATTATTTATAGTTAATAGTTTTTTCTCCAGAGCCAGTACTCAGATACGTTACCTATGTTATACTGCACAGCCCTTGTTTGTATTGTATGACTGTGCTGTATGTGTATGTGTCGTCAATAAGGAAAGAGAGGAGCTAAATTTCCTTTGAAATGTTATAAAGCTTGCTGGACGTGAAAGAGGAGGGAGGTGTGATGCGTCGGAGGAGGCGGTGTCTTCTGATTTGGTGCGATCTGAAGTATATACAGTCGCTCGTGCGTGTGCTAGAGGGAGGGGGGGGAAGAACTGTGGCATGCGACACAAGACTGCATAGTACTTGTGGTCGATAATGTCGCTCCTATTGTCGTGCCGACGCGTGCTTGACGCGCATGTAGCGTCGCACAGGTGACGAGGGGAAAGGAAAAGGGGGGAGGGGAGAAGAGAGGGAGAGGGAAGGGGGCGAGAAGGGAGGACGAGGGGGGGAGGAGAGGGAGATGCTAATCGCTAAAAGAGAGCGCTGATCAGCGTCAAGTCAAGTATTGTAAGTTTATTGGTGGAGAATTGTGAGTGACGGAGCGGGTTACGAATGTTTTGTACGAGTGTGGAGAATATAGTAAGTATGGGGCGAGGGATCTACACGTGAGCGAGCCGAGGGAGAAGTTGTTAGTGATGTGTGCACTTGGAAGAGTATAGAAAGTTGAGCAGGAAAGGAGTTTAGATTGTAGAGGTCACAGCAGTGTAATTTCATATGATTGAAAATTTGCAAATGTTTGGATGCGTTTAATGGGTGATTTTATTAAGATTGTGCGCGAGATAGTTACTAAATAGCACTCAAATATCCTATTACCTGTTTATGTATTCCTTAATGATTCAGAAGCTTAAGTCAGAAATGATGATTCATCCCGTATAGTTGGAGAACAAAAGATCGAAAAGGAAATAGGGGAAACTGAAGCGCTGAACGTAGTAAGTATTAGTGTGTATCCGTTGACTGTATATAGTGGATTGGTTTGAGAAGTTTTGGAGGCAGGGTTATGGGGTGGGTGGGATGTGTGAACGTAGACGGAACAGAGGGGGTACAAACAGAGCACCGAGCACGAAACATTGTAACACCCCACACCCCAACACCCCACACACACACCACCACACCATCACACCACACACACCACACCCACCAACAAAACACACACCACACACACACACACACACACACACACACACACACACACACATACACACACCATGCTTTGTTATAATGCGTTTGTGAATCACATCACTTAAAATTCAAATATCTCTCCATGATGTATTCTGACCTGACCTGGGGGTCAGTTGTGGGGACACTATGGGACATTTCAGGAACAGACTATATCTGAGGACCATCATTACACACATGACCTGTTTTCAGTCTTTGTGAGGACCAGTTCCATGTTGAGAAGGAAAACTGATTTTATTAATGCAGATTAGATTATTAATCCAGATAGATGCATTCATTTAAAGAGTTATTTATTAGTACTAGAAGTCTTTATTCTATGATGTCAAATAAGCGGTTATAATGATTTACATGATAACATACTGCAGCAACCATATCACATAAGTGTCCTACGATAAACCCAGATATAAAAAAGTTTTTTTTTTAAACTAGATTTAAACTATGTATTGACTATGTCTGTATGTAATGTGGCTGTGAAATGCAAAGATTCAACTATTCATCCTTTTTATTATGTAGTGTTCAGAAAATCCACATGCACCATTTTCAGTGATGATTCAGTCACATTAAGAAAGTCACATTTGAGCATACATCCTGCCCTGTAATACAGCAGTACGTCTGTTTACATGTATATATTCTGTAGTAAATCTGCCCACATAATTACAGATCCTCCCTGTTGGGTTTTGGAGTTCTAAATGCTAAAGTTCTAAATGCTGCCAGACGTTAGTCTTCTTCTGAGAGTTGGTTATATATAGCCTAGTTTACTAATCACTCCACCCAGCACACCGACAGTCCCACTAGAATATTAAATTTAAAAAATCTGTTTGATTTCACTATCCACTGAAGACTAATCTGAGTGTGAGATCAGTAGATTAATATGAGACTATAGATCAGAATTTTAGCTTTTATTTCCTGATATTTAAAACTAGATGCGTTAATCAACTTTAAACATGGTGAACAAACGGACAGGAACAGATTAAAGTAAATAACACTTAGACAGTGGTGCATGTTCCTTGTTTGAAATAATGATGCTCCCATCATTAGAGCTACATTATCAACAACCATTAGTGGTAGAATCAGCCCAAGCCAAGACACTACCTTCACAGATCAGCTTGTATGTTCTGGATCATGAGCAGGTCTCTCTTTCTCCACACTTCTCCACCAATTCATTCATTTAGAGGTGAACCAGTCGATCAAACTGGCCTGTCCTCTATATTTCTACGGTGAGGAATCAGTGGTACAATGCAGTCTCTGCAGTGGACTAATGTTGAATGTAATAAACACATGACACTGCTTTTCCACAGTAACACGCTGAATTTGTGCTGAAATTAAAATCTCTATTAAACCATCTTAATGTCGCTTGACTACTAAATAATACAGTCATTAATACAGTCAAATAATTTATATTTAAAAACTAAAAAGCTGAATTAGTGTCAGAATTAAATACAGTGCACTGTAAAATTAAATCAAAGCACAGCTGGATCGCTTTCCACCATGCAGTGCCTCAGACATGTATAGCTCACTGAGCTACAGTCATTACAGTGAAACAGTAAAACAGAGCACAGAGGGTTTATCTGGAGCTCTTTCTCTTCTCTACATGGAGGTTACCTGAGGAGCTGGATCCTGTAAACTAGGCTACATATAACCAGCTACACCAACAAGTCTGGAGTCATGTGGACTTTTGAAGGACTCACAGTGCAGCACTGACGGCCGGTTCTGTAATGATCTGGTCTGATTTACTACAGGACATATACACACACCGCAGCAGTCCATCTGTTATTTTACAGTATACAACGGGCTCACGGTCTACTTCAGGTCACTAGCCAGCGGGAGAAACCGAGATCAGTAAACCTCGTCTCAACTCAGAGAAGCAGACAAACAGCTGATCAGACGTGTTTAATCTGATTATTAGTTTAATATTTATTAACTATGATTAAAGAGAAATACATCAGATTAATAAGCCCATCCAGACGGAGAGGAGGAGGAGTTACTCCAGAGCGGACAGTGCTGTGAATCTAACATCTTCAAACCTGCTGTTTTTATTTCCATCTAAAGATCATTCTAATATTAAGACTTTCATTCCTTTATTTAGATTTATTCATGAGTTTTAATGTTTATAGAGGAATAAAGAAGGGAGCTGATCCTGGTGAAGAACAGAGTCAGGTACTTCATGGTGGTCAGGTCCATGAATTCATTCAGAACTGTTTAATATGTTTATTTATGGAACATTGTTTTAATGTTTAAAGTGAAATATAAAATTAGACTTTAACAGTTTAACATAAACACATATGAGCTGGGTGTCTGATTATTACACAGATCCATACGGCAGCTCCACATTATAAACAGGACCCAGGATCTTTCACTGTGGGCGGGGCCAAACATACCTTCCCATAACTCTGTTGGGTTTGACTGTTAATGTAGTGGAACATCACTGAAACTCGGATCAATGGATTTTCTGATTGGAGATGATAAAATGAGTGAGTGGTCCAATCTCCATACTGAACAGCTGAAACTGATCAGACTGATAAAACTCTGAGTCGGGTAATCAGACCTAGGGTGTGAAAACATTTCAGTTTTAGAAAAGACAAATCCTTTATCCCTAATTAATAAAATGTTCAAATTATATTTTATTTGTGTTCGTTAGTTCATAGAAACATTACAGTGTATTAAACCAAACCAGTATCGAACCAGATCTGGGAAAACTAAGGTATTAATAATGATCATATTATTGACTAAAGATTGATATACGATCGCATCAGGATTAAAACCAAAGTTCAGCTTCACATAAAAGTCAGTTCTGACTATGTACCAGCTTTGGCAGTGTGTGTCTCCATGGGATCATATAACCTGGACCATCTCCTGATGTTCCAGCTGCTGCTTGTAGCCCTGATGATGGAGGATATGAACTGTTCCTCCACTGTTACGACTGAAGGGCTGATAGACTGATGGACAGAGTGAACTATTTTATCTGGAGGAACGTTGATAAAGAACCAAACCGTTAATTCTGTCCTCTTTATCTTCCAGTCTAACAGTAAATGACCAGAACAGAGCTGTGGGATAGTCCCAGTAACACATGAGAGGGAGCGCTAGAACTCGAGCTCTCTCAGTCAGAGCTCAAACCTGACTATAGTGTTAGTGTGGGGACAAACATGAAGGAGACCTTACGGAGGACTGGGGCCAAAACAAGACAAACAGATGAGTGTGGGTTAGAACAACACTGAGCTCGTACTCGGGGGTCTGTCCTGAGATGGTGTACACTGTCCATTTAAAAATAAATAAATAAATAAGTTAGATAGATCGCACATCTGTCTGAGAAGTGTTCCTCATGTTTTGGTACTTTACTGGAGCAGTAAAACAATACTGATTGGGTGATTACAGTGTCAGTCAAGGTTTCCCCTGTTCTGATTGGTTGGGGGAGAGGGAGACCGGAAAGTAAACCCCGAGAGAGAGTGCAGTAACAGTGAGTGTAAGCAGTGTACAGACCCTTTTCATTTATTAAGAGGGTTTATAAACAGGTTATAAGATCTATTTTCTCAGTATAAGCGGGTGTGTTTAAGCTACAGTCGGGTTTAAGTCCTGGGTAAGCCGCGGTGGTTAGCTGCTGGAGCTAGCTAGTTAAGTGTTGTGGTCCTCGTGCTGCATTCTGTAGCTCACGTGCTCATGGACTAGCTCGCTCTGCCTCGTTCAGACTGAGTATCAGCACGAGAGCCGAGGTCAGATAGGCCCCACTAGTGTTGTGTCGTTCGCGAACGATTCGTTCGAATGAATGAATCATTTGAGTGAACACACGGAATCGAATCACTTCCTCAGTTGATTCGTTCCTTTCTCAGTTCAGTAGTTGAGCTCAGCAGCGACCGTGCAGGCCGGCAGGGGAACTGCTGTGTGGTCTGTGAATCACTGAATCACCCGCTAATCTGGTGGCGGAGACTCTCATTGCGAGGGAACTGTGCTTGCTCAGTGATTCGTTCACTGAACTGAGGGCTCCGGTTCACTCACTGATTCGTTCACTGAACGTACTGACTCTGTGATTCACATTCGCGCTGCCACCCAGAGAACTGTTGCTGAGGACGTGATTCACGTTTGCGCTGCCACTCACTCACATGGAGTCAAGCCATAGAAACATAAACACACACCTCCCCCTTGTTTTAACAGATTTAGTTTCTAGAAACAAACTTAAAATGTCATGTAACAAGTACTGTATAAAACCAGTAGCAATAGAAATAAACATAAGTGAGAGATTAAGGGCTGAAAAAATTGTGGTAGAACAAATATACAAATGTCAAAGTTATGAATAGAATTAAAATATGAGAATTGCAGGAAAAAATATGAATGACAGCTTATTACACATTTCAGATTATGGCAACAAATATATGAATAGAAGAACACAATATGATTAGCAGAGCAAAAAATGGCAAAAACTGAATCAAGTAAAAAAATAAAACAACAACAAAACAACGTTAAGCTTTTACTCCAAAGGGTATTATAGTTTTTATTGTTATTATTATAGCTGCATTGTCATGTGAGAATACTGTCTGTGATTTTGAAGGCAAATTTTCACTTGTACTGTCACATCCAAAGAAAGTCATGAATCTGTCAATCAAACTCTGGCTCTCCCGGAAGCAGTGAACTAAACTGAAACATGAACCGTTCAGCCGTGTAGCAGTTAGGTGGGTCGGAGTCGCAGGCTCCTCCTGCCAAGCACTGAACGATTCGGTGAACGAATCTTTTTAGTGAATTGATTCTAATGATTCAGTTCATCTAAAAGAGCTGCTGTGCCCATCACTACCCCCACTGTGACCGGAACAGCAGTGTGGGTCCTCTGATAGAGACTGCTCTGCTGTAGCTGCATCCTGCTCTGCTCAGTTAGGGGGAGGCATGGTTCTCCCACCGGGCCCGTCTGCTCCGTTCTCCTTGTGGAGTGTACAAATGTGTAAGAAATATTTTATATTTTCTTCTAAATTCACACTGAGTGTGTGCTTAAGTGCAGCAGTCGGATCGTGAAGGGGTTGTGATGATTGCTGCAGTAGCCAATCAGAGGCCGTAGGCTTGCTGATTGGGGCGTAGCTAAATAGAGCTGAGAGAGAAACGACGATATCGCAGTTCGGAGAGCAGCGCGAGCGCGGGGCTATTTCTGTAAAAACAGTTTGAAGTTTTAAAAGTTCGGGTTTTTTTTTTTACAAGCACCAGCCTGAGGAGAGCTGTGGAGTCCTGAGGACTCATTTAGCTGATTCCCAGGGATATCTGAGTGAAGAACCGGCTCAGGAGGAGCTCGGCTGTAGCGCGCCGTGTGTAATGGCGGCTATGCTAAGCTTCATCCTGGACGGAGAAAGTTCGAGACTCCGTCAGCACCGTGAGGGCAGTGGAGGACTTTATAGCGCTGCTATGAGTGAAAGCTGATCCAGCTCGTGCTAGTTTTACTCCTCAGTGCGCTGTTCTGTGTGTTTGTTTACGCTGCAGCACACTAAGATAAGATAAAGCTGAACGGGTTTTTGTATTTGGACTGAGTTAGCGCTCGGTAGCTGGTAGCCTGCTCGGATACCGCATTCACGTTTGGCTGGTGAGAGCCTTGGATGGGTCTGCTGTTCCGTGTCAGTGGAAGATCCGGACAGGTAAAAGTTTCTGCAGCACTCCTGGGACAGAAAGACCGCTGTCTCACCTGTCCTGTTCTGATCTGGGGAGGGAGGGAGAAGTTATAAGTCTGTACACAGACATAGCATAATTAAGATTAGCACTTCGGGTTGCCACCGTGTTAAAGTTTTCCGAAGCCCACCTCACCATATCTGCTACTACCTCACCTTTACATCCATTTCGACTTACCGGTGTTCAGGGGTTAGTTTTTTAGACTGCAGGATAGGCAACTACATACCTGCACACACAGGTACTGAGACTACTGTACTGGGGGTGGGGAGATCCGTTTGCTTCCCAGTCGTCTAAGGTAGAGTTATTAACTAGTACCCTCACTAGGAGGGGCAAGATACCCCCGCCACATCCTGCTGCACTGAACTGTAGGTCAGATCTCTCTCCATGTCTAAGAAGGAGCTAGTTCCTTACCACACCGCCCGCTAGCCTCCTCCACCAGCAGGACTGCTCTGGTCTGTGGTTCTGAGTGTGTGGGAGTGGGGGTCTCTGTTTGAGGGTCTCTGTACTGTAAGTCTCTGGAAGTTGGCGGTCATGTTTGGGTAAGTCCACTGTGTTCAGGCGATGGGTTGAGTTTACTTTCAGGTTTCATTTCAGGTTTAGGGACGGTCAAACAATCCAGATCAGTTTTTGGTTATTATTGGTGATATTTATATCTATTATTTATATTATTTAAAGGTGTATTTTGTATTAATAATTCTATTTTTAAACTTTTTTTAATTTTACTGAACACCTGTTTACTAAATTTGTGCGGTCAGACTATAAGTCTACCTGAGTCCAGGTAAAACTTTAAATACACCTCAGTCTATTAGTAAACAGTAAAGCCAGTTAATAATTTCACTCTAAGTGAGTCTGGTTCAGTTATTTTTATTAATATACCTTGATAACTTGGTTGAATATTTAATGGAGGCAGATCTAATCTATGTTCAGTTGTTCTGGTTTTGGAGCTCAGTAGGGATTTTAGCTGGTGGAATTTGAGGAAGTGATTACTCCCAGTGCTGGAATTCTGGGTTAGATGTGAAAGTGATACCAGGGTGTTACTGTGGAGGATGTGTTTAAGGTGTGAGATGCATTGGGCAGTGTTTCTCTAAATATCAGGAGGTCAGGGTGACTCCAAATGGGAGAATTAATGTTCAGAGAGTGGAGTTTGAGATTTAGTGAAATCTCCACCAAGCTGTCAGAGTTGTTCTGTTGTTGGGGTTTTGAAGCTGGTCTGTTTGAGTGTGTGGCTGGTAAATGGTAGGTGTGGTAGATCCTGATATCTTTGCACTTGGCTTGTTCAGTGTCAGTCCATGTACTGTCTGTCTGATCAGGGTTAATCCATTTTAGGATATACTGTAACTGAGTTGTAAGAACATAGCTGTCAGAGTTTGGGGCTTCTAAGCCTCCATGTGTGTTTGGGTTGTGCAGTGTGGTAAGTTTGATTCTAGGTGGTTTATTTTTCCAGTGAAATTTAGAGACAGCTGTACCTAAAGACTTAAACCAGTTTGTGGGAGGAGCTACAGGAAGGATTGAGGACAGGTGATGGACTTTGGGCAGTACAGTCATTTTAATAAGGGTTATTGTACCTCTGAGTGAGAGAGGAAGATTTACCCACCTCTGAAGGTCATTGCTTATTGTTTCCAGAAGTTGGTGTAATTGAGGCGGGGTAATTCTGACAGCTGGGGGGAATAAATAATTTACCAGAGAAACACCTGGCAACATGGCCAGGTCAGATTGGTCCAGCAAGTTCAGCACAGGATGAGTAAAGAGTCTCAAACAGCCCTAAAATTTAATACTTATAAAAATAACTACAATTTAACCAAAGCATGTCTTACCAAACTGAAGGTGTAGTGTGTTGGTCAGATGTGTTTTAATAAATGAAGTTATGGCAGGTGCTGGTTAAGTTTTACAGTGTATGTCTTTTACATTATCTGTGTATTTCATTTCATTGAATTTCATATTTCATTTCTGTAGTCTCTATAAATAACATCAATAGACTCCCCATCTCTCTAAATCCTGTAGATTTTAAACATAACTCGCACTTTACAGACGGTCCCTTACTGTATTCGGCCCTGCTGCAGTGGATCTGGCTGTAGTAATCAAACGTACTCGGCGGAGGGAAAGATCGAGAACTCTAAAGTGATGTAACGACTGTAGTTTGTTTTGGGTAAATACAGTTTCAGGGCTTTTATTAGGTTCTCTGTGAGCAGTAGGAGGAGCCAAACACGAACATCCACCAAATATCAGCTGGACTTTACAGAGCTGCTTTACTGAGCTAGAGAAGGAAACTGACCTGGTCCCTCTCTCTGGTTAAACAGCAGCAGCAGTTCTGTAGGGTTAGAGCAGAACCACGGACTGTAGGTCAGAGCAGTCATGGATCAGGAGGTGAGTGTGGAGTCTGTAGAGTGTTAGTGACTAGGTCAGTGCGGTCATGGAGCGGGGGGGTATATGTGGAGCCTGTAGAGTGTTAGTGACTGTAGGTCAGTGATGGAGCAGGAGGTGAATGTAGAGTCTGTAGAGTGTTAGTGACTGTAGGTCAGTCATGGTGCAGGAGGTGAATGTAGAGTCTGTAGAGTGTTAGTGACTGTAGGTCATTCATGGAGCAGGAGGTGAGTGTGGAGTCTGTAGAGTGTTAGTGACTGTAGGGCAGTCATGGTGCAGGAGGTGAATGTAGAGTCTGTAGAGTGTTAGTGACTGTAGGTCAGTCATCGAGCAGGAGGTGAATGTGGAGTCTGTTTAGTGTTAGTGACTGTAGGTCAGTCATGGAGCAGGAGGTGAGTGTTGAGCCTGTAGAGTGTTAGTGACTGTAGGTCAGTCATGGAGCAGGAGGTGAATGTAGAGTCTGTAGAGTGTTAGTGACTGTAGGTCAGTCATGGAGCAGGAGGTGAATGTAGAGTCTGTAGAGTGTTAGTGACTGTAGGTCAGTCATGGAGCAGGAGGTGAGTGTGGAGTCTGTAGAGTGTTAGTGACTGTAGGTCAGTGCGGTCATGGAGCAGGAGGTGAATGTGGAGTCTGTAGAGTGTTAGTGACTGTAGGTCAGTGCGGTCATGGAGCAGGAGGTGAATGTGGAGTCTGTAGAGCGTTAGTGACTGTAGGTAGAGTGGTCCATGGAGTGAGGAGTTAGGTGGAGTCTGTAGATCCATGGAGCAGTGTAGGTGATGGAGCATGAGGTGAGTGTGGAGTCTGTAGAGCGTTAGTGACTGTAGGTCAGTCATGGAGCAGGAGGTGAATGTGGAGTCTGTAGAGCGTTAGTGACTGTAGGTCAGTGTGGTCATGGAGCAGGAGGTGAGTGTGGAGTCTGTAGAGTGTTAGTGACTGTAGGTCAGTGGGGTCATGGAGCAGGAGGTGAGTGTGGAGTCTGTAGAGTGTTAGTGACTGTAGGTCAGTGTGGTCATGGAGCAGGAGGTGAGTGTGGAGTCTGTAGAGTGTTAGTGACTGTAGGTCAGTGGGGTCATGGAGCAGGAGGTGAATGTGGAGTCTGTAGAGTGTTAGTGACTGTAGGTCAGTCATGGAGCAGGAGGTGAGTGTGGAGTCTGTAGAGTGTTAGTGACTGTAGGTCAGTGCGGTCATGGAGCAGGAGGGGAGTGTGGAGTCTGTAGAGTGTTAGTGACTGTAGGTCAGTGTGGTCATGGAGCAGGAGGTGAGTGTGGAGCCTGTAGAGTGTTAGTGACTGTAGGTCAGTGTGATCATGGAGCAGGAGGTGAATGTGGAGTCTGTAGAGTGGTAGTGACTGTAGGTCAGTCATGGAGCAGGAGGTGAGTGTGGAGTCTGTAGAGTGTTAGTGACTGTAGGTCAGTGTGGTTAATGGAGCAGGAGGTGAATGTGGAGTCTGTAGAGTGTTAGTGACTGTAGGTCAGTGGGGTTAATGGAGCAGGAGGTGAATGTGGAGTCTGTAGAGTGTTAGTGACTGTAGGTCAGTGCGGTCATGGAGCAGGAGGTGAGTGTGGAGTCTGTAGAGTGTTAGTGACTGTAGGTCAGTGTGATCAGGGAGCAGGAGGTGAATGTGGAGTCTGTAGAGCGTTGAGTTTTTTGTCCCCTGGAGCAGAAGGTGAGTGTGTAGGTCAGTGTTGGTGACTCAGGTCAGTGTGGTCATGGAGCAGGAGGTGAGTGTGGAGTCTGTAGAGTGTTAGTGACTGTAGGTCAGTCATGGACCAGTAGGTGAGTGAAGAGTTTGTAGAGTGTTGGTGACTGTAGGTCAGTGTGGTCATGGAGCAGGAGGTGAATGTGGAGTCTGTAGAGTGTTAGTGACTGTAGGTCAGTGTGGTCATGGGGTGGAGGTGATGAGTGGAGGGTCGTGGAGTGTTAGTGACTGTATGGTCAAGTCAGTGGGGTCATGAGGAGCAGGAGGTGAGTGTGGAGTCTGTAGTTAGTGTAGTGACTGTAGGTCAGAGCAGTCATGGAGCAGGAGGTGAGTGTGGAGTCTGTAGAGTGTTAGTGACTGTAGGTCAGTGTGGTCATGGAGCAGGAGGTGAGTGTGGAGTCTGTAGAGTTGTTAGTTGCAGTGACGGTGTAGGTCAGTGTGGAGGTCATGTAGCCAGTGGGAGGTGCAGGAGTGTGAAGGGAGTCTCGTTACTTCTTAGAGTGTGTTAGTGACTGTAGGTCAGTGTGGTCATGGAGCAGGAGGTTAGTGTGGTGTCTGTAGAGTGTTAGTGACTGTAGGTCAGTGTGATCATGGAGCAGGAGGTGAATGTGGAGTCTGTAGAGTGTTAGCGACTAGGTCAGTGTGGTCATGGTCATGAGAGCAGGAGTGATGTGAATGTGGAGTCTGTATAGTGTTATCGAGCCTGTGAGGGTAGAGCAGTCTGTGACTGAGTGTCTGTAGGTCATGGAGCAGGAGGTGAGTGAGGAGTCTGTAGAGCGTTAGTGACTGTAGGTCAGTGTGATCACGGAGCAGGAGGTTAGTGTGGAGTCTGTAGAGTGTTAGTGACTGTAGGTCAGTGGGGTTATGGAGCAGGAGGTGAGTGTGGAGTCTGTAAAGTGTTAGTGACTGTAGGTCAGTGTGGTCATGGAGCAGGAGGTTAGTGTGGAGTCTGTAGAGTGTTAGTGACTGTAGGTCAGTGTGATCAGGGAGCAGGAGGTGAATGTGGAGTCTGTAGAGCGTTAGTGACTGTAGGCTAGTCTGGTCATGGAGCAGGAGGTGAATGTGGAGTCTGTAGAGCGTTAGTGACTGTAGGTCAGTGTGGTCATGGAGCAGGAGGTGAGTGTGTAGTCTGTAGAGCGTTAGTGACTGTAGGTCAGTGTGGTCATGGAGCAGGAGGTGAGTGTGGAGTCTGTAGAGTGTTAGTGACTGTAGGTCAGTCATGGACCAGTAGGTGAGTGAGGAGTTTGTAGAGTGTTAGTGACTGTAGGTCAGTGTGGTCATGGAGCAGGAGGTGAATGTGGAGTCTGTAGAGTGTTAGTGACTGTAGGTCAGTGTGGTCATGGAGCAGGAGGTGAGTGTGGAGTCTGTAGAGTGTTAGTGACTGTAGGTCAGTGTGGTCATGGAGCAGGAGGTGAGTGTGGAGTCTGTAGAGTGTTAGTGACTGTAGGTCAGTGTGGTCATGGAGCAGGAGGTTAGTGTGGGGTCTGTAGAGTGTTAGTGACTGTAGGTCAGTGGGGTCATGGAGCAGGAGGTGAATGTGGAGTCTGTAGAGTGTTAGCGACTGTAGGTCAGTGTGGTCATGGAGCAGGAGGTGAATGTGGAGTCTGTATAGTGTTATCGACTGTAGGGCAGTGTGGTCATGGAGCAGGAGGTGAGTGAGGAGTCTGTAGAGCGTTAGTGACTGTAGGTCAGTGTGATCACGGAGCAGGAGGTTAGTGTGGAGTCTGTAGAGTGTTAGTGACTGTAGGTCAGTGGGGTTATGGAGCAGGAGGTGAGTGTGGAGTCTGTAAAGTGTTAGTGACTGTAGGTCAGTGTGGTCATGGAGCAGGAGGTGAGTGTGGAGTCTGTATAGTGTTAGTGACTGTAGGTCAGTGTGGTCATGGAGCAGGAGGTTAGTGTGTGGAGTCTGTAGAGTGTTAGTGACTGTAGGTCAGTGTGGTCATGGAACATCGGAAGAAAGTCGAGTCTGTAGAGTGTTAGTGACTGTAGGTCAGTGTGGTCATGGAGCAGGAGGTGAATGTGGAGTCTGTAGAGTGTTAGTGACTGTAGGTCAGTGTGGTCATGGAGCAGGAGGTGAAGGTGGAGTCTGTAGAGTGTTAGTGACTGTAGGTCAGTGTGATCATGGAGCAGGAGGTGAATGTGGAGTCTGTAGAGTGTTAGTGACTGTAGGTCAGTGTGGTCATGGAGCAGGAGGTGAAGGTGGAGTCTGTAGAGTGTTAGTGACTGTAGGTCAGTGTGGTCATGGAGCAGGAGGTGAAGGGTGAGTCTGTAGAGCGTTAGTGACTGTAGGTCAGTGTGGTCATGGAGCAGACGTGAGTGTGGAGTCTGTTAGAGTGAAGTAGGACTTGTAGTGGAGTTGGGGGTCTGTAGGAGGTGAATTGGAGTGACTGTAGCGTGCAGTGACTGAGGTTAGGTCATGGCATGGAGCAGGAGGTGAATGTGGAGTCTGTAGAGCGTTAGTGACTGTAGGTCAGTGGGGTCATGGAGCAGGAGGTGAATGTGGAGTCTGTAGAGTGTTTAGTAGGTGACTGTAGGTGCAGTGGTGGTCATGGAGGGAGCAGGAGGTGAATGTGGAGTCTGTAGGAGTGTTAGTGACTGTTAGGCACTGTAGGTCAGTGGGGTCATGGAGCAGGAGGTGAATGTGGAGTCTGTAGAGCGTTAGTGACTGTAGGTCAGTGTGGTCATGGAGCAGGAGGTGAATGTGGAGTCTGTAGAGCGTTAGTGACTGTAGGTCAGTGTGGTCATGGAGCAGGAGGTGAATGTGGAGTCTGTAGAGCGTTAGTGACTGTAGGTCAGTGTGGTCATGGAGCAGGAGGTGAATGTGGAGTCTGTAGAGTGTTGGTGACTGTAGGTCAGTGCGGTCATTGAGCAGGAGGTGAGTGTGGAGTCTGTAGAGTGTTAGTGACTGTAGGTCAGTGCGGTCATTGAGCAGGAGGTGAATGTGGAGTCTGTAGAGTTGTTAGTGACTGTAGGTCAGTGCAGGGAGCAGGAGGTGAGTGTGGGATTCTGGTAGAGCGTTAGTGACTGTAGGTCAGTGGGGTCATGGATGTGAGGTAGTGTGGAGTCTGTAGAGTGTTAGTGACTGTAGGGTCAGTGTGGATCATGGAGCAGGAGGTGAATGTGGAGTCCGTAGTTTTAGTGACTGTAGGTCAGTGTGGTCACGGAGCAGGAGGTGAATGTGGAGTCTGTAGAGTGTTAGTGACTATAGGCCAGTGGGTTCATGGAGCAGGAGATGAGTGTGGAGTCTGTAGAGTGTTAGTGACTGTAGGTCAGTGTGGTAATTGAGCAGGAGGTGAATGTGGAGTCTGTAGAGTGTTAGTGACTGTAGGTCAGTGTGATCATGGAGCAGGAGGTGAGTGTGGAGTTCTGTAGAGTGTTAGTGACTGTAGGTCAGTGTGTCATGGAGCAGGAGGTGACTGTGGAGTCTGTAGAGTGTTAGTGACTGTAGGTCAGTGTGGTCATGGAGCAGGAGTTGGTAATGAATTGACTGTGTAGTCAGTGCGGTCATGGAGAGGAGAGTTGGTGTAGAGTTTTAGTGACTGTAGGTCAGTGTGGTTATGGAGCAGGAGGTGAATGTGGAGTCTGTAGAGCGTTTAGTGACTGTAGGTCAGTGGGGTCATGGAGCAGGGAGGTGGAGTGTGGAGTCTGTAGAGTGTTAGTGACTGTAGGTCAGTGGGTCATGGAGCAGGAGGTGAAGTGGAGTCTGTAGAGTGTTAGTGACTGTAGGTCAGGTGTGTGGTCATGGAGCAGGAGGTGAGTGTGGAGTCTGTAGAGTGTTAGTGACTGTAGGTCAGTGCGGTCATGGAGCAGGAGGTGAATTGTGGAGTCTGTAGAGGTATTTAGTGACTGTAGGTCCGTCATCATGGAGCAGGAGGTGTGTGTGGAGACTCTGTAAGAGTGTTAGTGACTGTAGTTCAGTGTGGTCATGGAGCAGGAGTGAGATGTGGAGTCTGTAGAGTGTTAGTGACTGTAGGTCAGTGGGGGTTCATGGAGCAGGAGGTGAATGTGGAGTCTGTAGCGTGGTTAGTGACTGTAGGTCAGTGGGGTCATGGAGCAGGAGGTAGAGCTGTTGGAGTCTGTAGAGTTTTAGTGACTGTAGGTCAGTGCGGATCATGCGAGCAGGAGGTGAGTGGTGGAGTCTGTAGAGTGTTAGTGACTGTAGTCAGTGCTGGTCATCGAGCGAGAGGTGAAGTGTGGAGTCTGTAGAATGTTAGTGACTGGTAGGTCAGTGGAGGGTCATGGAGCAGGAGTTGGAATGTGGAGTCTGTAGAGGTGTTAGCTGACTGTAGGTCAGTGGGGTCATGGAGCAGGAGGTGAATGTGGAGTCTGTAGAGTGTTTAGTGACTGTAGGTCAGTGGTAGACTCATGGAGCAAGGAGACGAGTGAATGTACGGAGTCTGTAGAGTGTTAGTGAACTGTAGGTCAGTGTGGTCATCGAGTGGGGGTCATTCGAGCAGAGGGGTCGAGTTTGGATGTCTGCTAAGTCAATGGTTATGTGACTGCTAGTTGCAGTGGGCTCATGGAGTCAGGAGGTGAATGTGCGAGTCTGATAAGAGTTGTTAGCTGACTGTATGGTCACGTCGCGGTGTCATGAGTGCAGGAGTTGAATTTGGAGTCTCGCTAGTAGTGTTAGTGGCTGTTAGGTCAGTTGACGGTCTATGGAGCAGGAGCGAGGTGAACTTTGGAGTCTTGTAGGAGTGTTAGTCGACTGTATGGTCAGTGTGGTCAGTCGATGGGCAAGGTAGCAGGAGTGTGAGTGGTGTAGAATAGTTAGTGACTGTTAGGTCAGTGGACTGCATGAGTCATGAGTAGGTTGGTAGTGCTCGTAGAATGTTAGTGAGCAGTGTAGGTCAGTGGGTCTATGAGGCAGTAGGTGAATGTGGAGTCTGCTAGAGTGTTAGTAGACTGATAGTCTAGTGACGGAGGTCGATGAGGGTCTAGGAGGGTGAATGTGCGAGGTCTAGTAGAGTGTTAGATGACTTGGTAGGTCAGTATGCTGTGCTCTATGGAGCTTGGCGGCTAATGTGGAGGTCTGTTAGACGTGTTGAGTCGACAGTCTGTAGTGTCATCGTGTGGTCATGGGAGGCTTAGGTAGGGTGAGTGTGGAGTCTGTAGACGGCGTTAGTGACTGAGGTTCAGTAGGGATGTCATTAGAAGGGCGGAGTGAATGTGAGCATTCTGTTAGAGTGTTAGTGACTTGTAGGTCACAGTGGGTCTATGGAGGGCAGAGAGGTGGTGTGGAAGTCTGTAGTAGTGTTAGTGACACAGATAGCTGAAATATGCATAATATGACTGTAATAAGAGTCTGCATTAGCTAAACACTGCGGGTCTTACAGCGTCGTTATTAGGGTTATCGAGCGCTAATCGAATATACGCATTGGTTATTATTTAGTTCCTGAATGTGATAAGTTTGAGGAGCTGTAGTAACATTTTCTGAACCGCCAAATCACTCTGCCCCGAACCAACACTGAAGCCGCAAACATCTGGAACTAGAAGCCCAACACTGAACCCCTAAACAATGACGCCTGAATAACACTAGAACTTCAGATATTTGTAAACTTCATCTCTTGGATTAAAATTTTTCTGTTTAAGGATGTGCCAGATGGTATTTAAAAGGAGCAGGCGATAACTCGAAATACTGCGAAGGTCAATGTGAGGTTAGATCGGCGAAGAGACAATACGGCAGAATAAATTAATATAGGAACAGGAGAGAGATGTTAATTGGAGCTAACTAGTATAAGGTTGTGGCATTGCAGTTAGGGCAAATATAATAATAATATGAATACTCGGGGATAATTATATAGCATGTATGGCCAAACCAATAATAGGTGGGCAATGCCACGCTAAGCAGCGGGCATGAATAGAGGGGAATGATAATAAGCATGAAATGGTATAATCGTAAGGGTTATGGCATTGAATGAAATAATATATATACTCTAACAGCACAGTTAAGTAGGCGGAACATTATATACAAGTGAGGTGTGGTAGCACGGGTCAGTGCGGCGCGTCAGCTCTCTTTTTTTAAGGCGTCGGGTGTGTAAGATGTGTTAGCTACTCATCTGCTCCCATCCTGAGTTGCCAGCACATGAGCATCCATCTCAGGATCTGTCTCTGCCTGGGGTCTGCTCTGACTGGGTCGCCTGAAAGAATTATCTGGCGTCATAGTAGCTTATTCTCTGTTTAGGGCTCGCATCAAGTACTTGTTAAGTCTGAGGACTGGCCGTGTTTCCGTGCATGGTACCTGACCCGTTCTCCCCCGCAGTGTTTCCAGCCGACGGGCTTCATTACTTTACTCGTGCTGATAATTTAGGCATTAGGTATGAATTGCGACTGATGTGGGTCAGCAACAGAACTTTGGTCAGCAGATGCTGATACTGATGGCTGCCGTGTGTCTCCCCTATGAGTGCACATGGGGGTTAACGAGGCACCACGTAGTAAGTCAAGTGAGGGACCAGCTGAGTGCAGGCTGCGGCTAGAGGGCTAAGGTCGTTACCCGGCTTGAGCTCTTGCGAGTTTCTTGCTCCAATATCCAACTAGTCCGTGTCCCGTTCTGAAGAAACTGCTTCCAGCATGCTAGGTCTCGAGGTGCTGCTTTTGAACCCTTGTGCTGCTGTGGGTGACAGGGCTATAGCAGCGCGATGTCGTCTGCACATGAGGCAGACACGAATATTCACTCGCTGTATCACTCAGGGGGGACAGATGTCCAGGATGCTGCAGAGCTGTTCGGCAAGTAATACGCGCTTAACACTTGGTTTTATATAGATGCTTGAACAGGCGTCGCGACTCGGAACTGCCCAGCCCTGTCTCACAACGCCTACGCTCCGGGCCTGAGGGAAGTATCCTCTGATTCGTTGTTGTAGAGATCTGGTTTAAGAATAGTCGCGCTCGTGTGCCCGTTAAATGGAATCAAAGGCTTTTTTAAAGTCTACAAACCATGCAGAATGGTGTCTAAGTTCAGCGGTGTGTTAGGTTGTTAAATATGATATTCAGGTAGTGCTAGCTATTTTAATGTGTGCGCTACGATAAGAGCTGCCCTCATATGGTTTTATTTCAGCAGCATTTTGTCAAGCTCGTTGCATGGAGCTGAGGCGGGAGAAAGGCGGGCCTGGGGGGGGTGTGCCAGGCTGTATGGTGTTGCGCTACTAGAAAAGAGCATAATCTCGCTTTGGATGTCTTTGTCATTGCATTTCTTAGAGTCACTTTAACTTCTTCCTAAGCAGTCTACACTAGTAGGCGCTCTCAAGGCGTAAGCATGATGAGCTATTGGGCTTGCTGAGCGGCTCCCACCCTCTGGTTGTGGTTCTAAATGTGATCCATTGGGCTAACTCGACAGAATGCTAGCTCTCTAAGCTTATGGGCCACATTCAGCCTTTCAGGGGTCGTTAGCTTTTCGCCTTCTGTGATTGAGGCTTATACTTAACTCTTAACCAACAAAAAACTGAGTTTAATCAGAGCACATATTTTCTGCTGCTTATTCCTCTCTCTCTCTCTCTCTCTTTCTCTCTCTCCCTCTCTCTCTCTCATGTCTGCTGCTCTGCCGCTCGCTCCCTCTCTCATCTCGGTCATATCTCTATTCGTCGTTTATGCCTTCGTGCTGATGCTGCTGTCTTCTCTGAGAGGTATGGTGCGTCGGAGGGCCACGCATAGAGTCTCTGCTCTCCTTCTCCTCCCCTCTGCGTCTTGTCAGATCTCTCTATTCTCTCTCTCTCTCTCATGCTGCATTGTGTGCAGATTCCCTGTGAGTTCACAAACTCTGGATGCTCGGCTAAAACACTAGGCAGCACAGACGGCTGCTCTCTTCTACGGGAAGCAGGGAGTGTGGAGCGTTGTGTAAGAAAGAGGTTGCAGTCGTAAGTCGGGCTGATCATCTCAGAGAGTATTTGATGTATGAATGTTCAGGTTGCTTGATATAGAGGTGCTGACTGGACGGCTGTTTGTACCTGGTAGGCTGAGTGGAATGTCAAGGTTGAAATAGCAGTGTCATATAAATCAATCAGCAGGAAAGGACGCGGTACTGATTCTCTGTTTGGATGGAATGTAAAGTCCTGGATTCTGATCTGCTCTGAGGACAGTTACTGCTGTCCTGCACAATATAATATGCATAGCACTGCTGTCGATCTGTTCTTCCCTTCCGGTCTGTAAGAGAGTTAGGAAAGTGTATGTGAGACTCTGTTCCCGGGTTCCCGGCACTCTGTGCCTTCTACAGAGTGCTCCATCTGATCGCACACACCTGACCTCATACGCTCCACAGTCCGCTTCTACCGTCTGCATTCCACTGACGCTCCACTCTGTGTTTTGCGCTAGTTTGGAAGTGACTCCTGCAGTGTGTGTGAGAGAGATATAGACCTCGCCCTGCTCTCATGTCTCCAATCTTTCTCCTTCATAGTATCTTCCTCGCAGTCACGGTCATTCTGCGTCTATCGTTCGTCTCGTTTCATCGGAGATTGCGTGCAATCTCCGATCTCTGGGGTTCTCTCTCGGTCATCCTAGCTTACACGTTAGCTGTAGGTGGGATGGCACTATTTGTGTATACTCAGGACATCTAATCTCAGTTCCCTGCGAAGAATGTTCTTGGTTTAGACGGGGTGATCATGTATAAAGACATGCTTAGTGGTTAGGTCATCCTGAAGAGACTAGAACTTTACAGTTGCTCTCTGAGAAATACTGGTGCGAGAGTATGAGCTCAGACATTCATCGTTTGGTTTCACTTTGTTCAGTTTGTTTGCAGGTTAAAACCCTGAGTGCTCTCCCTGCTGGCAAGCTTATGTCTTTACCTGTTCCGTCTGCAGGCCGTCGGCTGGTCTCACATTTGCTCGTGGATTTTGTGGACTGTTTTCGCTATCTAGGGCATAACAGTCAGATCCCTCACGGTCAGGGTTATCCGGCATTTGCCGTCAACTGTCCCCCTAGCTTTTTAAAAAAAGCGACAGGAAGGTTCTATTTAATTATTTATTCCACTGTGTGATTCTGGCTATGTCGGACAAAGAGTAGTGTCTGACGTGAGGGTACCCTGGCTAACTGCTCGCCCAGGTTTGTCAGCTTTCGCTGAAAAACTGGGTAGGCTCTGTGCAGTCATAATGTCATGATGTGGCTTAAAGAATGAATCATGAACTTGGAAAGTTTTGGAGAATTTTTGTGCAGTCGGTATAGACGCATAAGACACTCGATGCTGTATACTTACCCTAGGGCTGGAATAGGAGCTACTCAAAATTCATTAGCTCAAGTTCTGCGGCACCCCAGTAAGTTTTTTGTCATCCGGGGTTGCATCGCTTCTCCTGCGGCGGCCTATTGTCGTGCACGATGGACTACCAATCTCCATGGCTTATGCCATGTTCAGTCCTTCAAGATTTCTCCCTATGATGTCGCTAAGTCCGCATATGTGTGAGAGGGGCAGGCAAGTGAGCACTGGATGAGAAGGAGTGAGTAGGTATCCTCGAGCTGCAAGTCTTGAAGGAGACACACCTTTACAATACTACGCAAGATGTTTTAGGCGTCTCCCAACCTATTCACCTTAAAAACACTTATGTCTTTCATTATTAATGATCATGATTTTATTTCCACAGTTTACATGTAGAATTACATAATACTCTATTCTTTACAGCAGATTCATGATCATAATAATCACCTCCTGGTGTCTGATCACATGTAAAAGCGGAGCAATTACTAGTATTATTTCACTAATAGGCTTAATAACAATTTACCTTTATTAAGTCGAAAAAATATAATCTTGATATTTTTATCGTTTGAATTATGGCGATTGTTGATTTATTTAATCATATTAAAACTGCTAATAATAATAGGGTATGTGTGTAAAAGCTATATAGATGAGATCACTGTGGAAATAAACATAGTGCCAGCATACTAACTTGATAATGATAGAGCGCGTGCCAATGAGGTGTATCCTTGGTGATAACTTTGACTGCGTAGAACTGTTAAACATTTCTCCAGGTAATTGTATGACGGTAGCCCTAAGCAACTGCGAGCAGGCTCGAATGAATGAGGCTAGTGATAATCAGTGAATGCTGCTGTTAAATATAGATAAATTAGAAAAAGTGCAGTTTACAGTGAAGGTTTTAGGGTGTAGTTTATGGAAGCTATGGCAGTGACTGAAATCCAATGTGACGTTTACTGGCTAAGTGAATGCCTCGCATGTGTGCAAGGAGAATATCCTTATAACACTCATAACACAACCCATATCTAATTAAACGGCCTTAATCATTGCTTAACACCTATATCTCTTGAACAAGAACAACTATTTGGGACATAGGAACATACTCCCTGTAGAAAGTCTAAACATTAATTATGATCATCCCTCCTAGGCTTTTTACGGAAGGTCTACTCTCTCTCTCTCCACCTCTCATCTCTCAACAATCAAAGCTTAAACTCATCATCATGTCTATCTGTATACTTTCGTCTCTGCATCTCTCTGTGCGTCGTCTCCTCCTCGCTCGTCCATCTTGCCATCTTCTCTCTTCTCTGTATAGTGTTTATGTGGTTTTATTAAATATATGATTCTGTCCAGCTATGATAAATATATGTAAATTATACTTCATTTGTGTGTGATTTTTATAAACTGGCTCTACCTACTCACACATAAGTGTTTGTCGTGGTGGTTTTATTAGAATGGTCCTGTAGTCTTTACACTACTGTATGACTGATGATGATTGATAGTGAAGTAGTTGAGTAGATGGTGTCATGAGAGTATCCTGTTAATATAAGTGTTACATAATAACTCTCCCTCCATGTTGTGTGTTAGTCTAGGCACCTGTTACATAGATAGATTATGAACGCTGAGATTTTTTAGTGAGTCTCAACTGCGCAGCATGTCACTCATCACAGGGCATAACAGAGCGCCACACTCTCTGATGGTCTTCAGTCTAAATCAGTGGGATGGCACTGTCCATATGTTCAGCCGTTTCAGGTATCTGGCTGTTACAGGGAAGTGTGGGGTCTTTGTGGAGGTGGACATGACGGGATGTTCCTTTAGCAGGGTCTGTGTTTGATTGGGTAAACTCTGGAGTGGGTCTCCATGTGTCGTACAACAGCACATCTACCATATCTACACCGTACTCTGGTTGGACGCATACATGCGGGTTCCTCTGGAGTGTAATATATTGTATATGATCGATGGTAAATATAGTATAAGTTGCATGAAACCTGGTTATCTGTGCTATATCATTTGGCTGTACAGTACACCCTATCATGTCTATCGCCTTCGCGCATCTCAATCACGCATTAATTAGATTACATATATATTACTGATTGACATTTGATTAACGCACCTCGTATATTAATATCTTTCATGTGTAAGATCAGGCTTTAGTAGTATGGACGTCCATGTGGTTACCTTTCGACCACTCACTGGGTTAACAGTTTCTGACTCTGAGCAGTATTTTTCTGACTCTACGGAGCAGAGCGTTTCACACCAAACTCACATCATGAATCGAGCTGTTCACTATAAATCTTACCGCATCTTATGTGATGCAATTATGCATGGGGAATTTAGAAATAAATGCAGTGGTAAGTTTTGATCCCTTAAAGGTGATGGCAGCATGGGTCTTGAATTCTTCCATGTTTACTAGCTCCAGCACCCATAAGAGTTGACCTGCAGCAGTGAAATGTGTCTACGTCAGCAAGAAAGCAAGGTGTAACACTGGTGGATATACATTTGTACTGTGTTAAACTGTGGATGCAGGATGCAAACTAGGAACCCGTGTGTAACATAGTTCATATCTATCCTACAAGTTTTCTCTCAGATTCAGAAAATTATGCCTCGTTCAGGCATCTGGGTATAAAACGTATCGTTCATGGTTTACGGTTTTTTTCTGAATTGTATGTTCAAACTCCAAAATAATAGTTGAACATGCTATTTCTATTACAGGTTTACATTAAGACTGTGTATGTGATGCTATTGTAGAAACTGGGGTTGCATGGAGTTTTTACGACTCAGTATCAGCTTCAGATAACTAATGCCATTATCTAAAAACACATCCACCATTGTAAATAGTGACTGCTAATGCTAACGTTTGCCTAATATGCTAACATGCCTCCCCTGATTTGATGAACTACATGCTTACATTGTGTGAGGGTAACACCGCTACATATCTAGTTGGTCCGGCGTGTTGGTTTAAACAACAGTAGCCGCAGAATGATTATGCCACTGTCCAATGATCCTCCAAATGTCTGATTATTAACACTATTGATTTGATGAGATGCGATACTAGTGTTTGCGGAGAATCGATTACCACGAATAATCAACAAAGGCATGATTATCACCAATTAAATCTAATATTTATCTTATATCGCTCTTACACCCCCGCCAGCTTACACTGTTCTAGTCATCATGCATGGCAGAGAGTTAGTCCCATGATGACCTGATAAAAACATCGTGTGGCTCATGACGTTTGGAGTGCTGGGTGTAGATCTATTCTGACCTTTATCGACAGGTATAAAGAGCTTAGCGTACGGCTACATTTCACACAGGCAGGGTAGGCGTGGCCCAGATCTGATTCTCTTGTTGCGGGCTGGTCACATGATCTCTTTAACTGTTGGTGTGTATCCCGACATCAGTCTCGAACAGATCATCAGCTCCTAAAACTGTGACCCGCATGTGCAGAAGAACAGAGCTTCACGTGGCTCGTCCAGAGGTGACCAGTCATGACTGCTGATGATGCAGCTTCAGCTTCTCCAGCATCACAGGAGCGATCACAGAGTTCCAGTGACTGACAGCTGGACTTACCACCGAGAATGTGTTCCAGTTCACTGTAAGCAGGTCACGTTATTCAGCCCGGTCACGTCTCTAGTTCCGGTTCTTGGTTCCTTTAAACTTTACTCTCAGACTGTTTCTCTTTGACACTGCAGCCTCGTTCACACCGCGTTCACCTGTCTCACTCTAAACCTCTTTGAACTCGGAGCAGTTGGGAAGTGCCTTCACTGTGTACAGAAACATCAGCCCAGATGTTTATGAGTCTCTGCAGTGAGGAAGTTTGGGGAATGTCGAGCTGGATTGATGAAGAAGTCACATGAATTCCGATCTGGCTGTTCAGACTCCCACTGCTCCATATCGGATATGTAAGGGAATTCAGTACCACATACGGAGGTGTCCCAAATCGGGACTGAGGATCTCAGATTCAGTTTCTGCTGTTCACACTGACACACAGATACACACCTGTGTCCCATATGAGGGAGGAGGTGGGACCTGGACCACTTTTACCTGGCGGGTGAACAGAACCTAAGAGGAGCTCAGGATGGAGTTTTATTCTCTAAACACAGAGGAGTTAAATAAACACACCCCGTCTCTACACACATCCTGTCTTCATTAGGAGACAACAGGCTTTACGCTACTCTAACACAGAATCAGGTTCAGTATTTCAGTGTCCAGTTACACATTCTGGGACACATAACACAGAATGAGTTCAATCAGGACACACCAGCAAGTGTGCTGTTACTGAACACGTCACTGTTTTAAGGGTGGAGCCTGAACAGCTTCCTGCATGTTCCAGCTGTTGTTCTTGTTGAGTCTGAACTCACATGATTCAGGTAATCAGGGTAACGATAATGATGTGATGAGTTTAAACAGGTGAGATGAAGGAGGGAGAGTGGGAGAGATGGTCTTGACTGTCTGTGAAAGAAGGAGAAGGGTCTCATCATGTTCATGCTTCATACCGTGACTGACCTTCTGTGGAAACTGAACCAAACCATGTGTTAATGTCGTGTTCAGACGTTCAGTAAACACGTTATCATTGGATTACCTCTTTCACTCACTCAGTCCTCTTTTAAGCTGGTAATCCTCCTGGTTCATGTGGGCGGGGCTGAAGTCTATCCCAGCAATTACAGGTCAGAGGTCAGGAAACACCCGGGACAGGTCACAGTGGTTTAGATCAGACCGGTCAGATTCCTGTCCTAGAGGACCAAAGACAGCAGTACAGTGTTCATCACACCGGCTCATTAACACACCGGATTCAGCTCCTCTGGGTGTGTTACCTAACACTTCCTAACACTAAGAATGTTCATTAATCAGCACGTGTTTTAAACAAAGATACAACCCTCAGTCATGTAAACTGTACTATAGTGACAATCATCATAAAGATCTGAGCTGTGTTAGTGGACGCTCCTGGCTGCTGTGATCATCAGCGATGTGGTATTAATACAGTCCACCTGGTGAAAAGCCTTGTGCGGAATCCTTACAGGTGAACAACACAGTAAACGATCAACCAGCAGCAGCGTATGATCAGATATAGGATTCCCTGTCACTGATGTTCAGCTTTTATGGAGGTCACGTTTAATGATCAGTGCTTTCATTCTGTACACGGATGGTTCTGTCTGCGGGAGAAACGCAGCCCCCAGCATGTCTAACTGGTATTTAACTGGAGGGGTTTTGTGTCCCCTAAAACACCTGATCACACAGCCTGAGTGCCAACGGTGTGCAGCTATGCGCCACCTACAGTCACCAGTATAATACCTGGACGTGTGTTTGTTCTGTAGAGGTGAAGGAGAGAAGTGAGGATTCAGGCTGAGGTTTTAGAATTTTAGATTTAGATCATTAATAAACTTATTAAAAATGTAGATTTAGGTCACGTCTGTGTACGACGGGTCAGTTTCATTTAACACCCAGTATTAAGAAAAAAGCGGGGAACGGGTCAGAACCTGTTTCTGGTTTCTGTTATTCAGTGGAAACCATAAAGAATCAGCTTCTTACAGTTTCACAAACTGATCATATTGGGGGGTGGAGGGACAACCAAATAACAAACCCCTGGAAAACGCATGAAAGTAAGAGGTGGGTATATTTTCACTGGTTCAGACTTTCCTTTCACAGTACCTGGAAATACACCTGCAGGTCCGTGTGGTCAGCAGGAGGCACAGAGTACAGGCCTGTTCCTCTGGTGTAGCCTGTCAGCTATGGTAGGAGGGTGTTACAGGTGGTTGGTGTCTCTGACATGACAGCTTAGCGTTTGTAGAACAATGATGACCAATATGGGGAGGAGACAGTAGTACTGGACTCCCACCAGTTACCTGGGGGGCTTCATAACGCCACAGATCAGCTTCTGATGGGTGGCTGCTCAGTTCAGTTCTTAGTAAGGTCAAGTAAGTAAACAGAGCAGCAGTGAAGATCCTGCTCTGTGTTTCATAGAGTCCGCTTATAACACTGTTATACCTCGCCCTGCAGGACTCTGACTCCTTCAGCAGGTTCAGACTCACCTGCACACGCGCGCCACACAGCCGTATCAGATAGATAAGGAGGATAGAGGGACCACCGCAGACTTCCACCTCGTTCAGTGTTCCACCTGCAGTCCACCTGACTCACCTCTCGCCTTCTTGATTGTGCCGTCTATTCAATCACTTGTAATTAATCATTAATTCATTAATTCATTATACGAGTAACGGGCAGGCCGTGTGTTCCTTCGTCATAGCCCCGCCTCGCCCGTTCCCTGCCCCCCCCTGAGACATCCATGTCATGGCTTCCCTACATTCAAGCCTAGACTGTCTCTCTGTAAGTCTTACACTAGCACCAACTACATTCTACCCAGCTCATGGGATAGACCCCCAACGCTAAGATCCAACCACCATACTAGACGCCACTACACTGCCTCTGTCGTATTGTTATTTCAATCCGCCTTGTTCCTCCATTAGGGTACTCCGCATTAGTTCTTTTTTACTGGTCCCTATTCCTATTTTAGGCATGCACCGTAGCACTTAACACTTAGTCAACCCACCAGATAACCAATATTCGAGTAAAATCAACGACCTCACACCTATGTAACTGGGCCTAGGCATCCAACCTTAGCAACCTACCTCACGTATACAACAGGCACACTGCCTAGAAGGATATCATGAGCAACACGGCTATAAGGCTTAACGCGCACCATGGGATAACTATACAAGCAATCTGCCTAACAGACACCATAAAGGCAACCACCACGCTGGATGCGATTGTAATTGCCTAGGGCACACGCTTAGACAGCAAACATCATGGGATTACCATAGCAAGCAGGCCTAGTAACTGTCACTTTACGCAACCACCTTGGATAGTGCATACATATCACATTAGCAAGAACACCTTTAACACCATAGTTTTACTTAGTGAGCTCGTAAGCAACACTAATAGTCAACGCGC
>JAMWET010001148.1:2500-24982 GCA_024036415.1 Prochilodus magdalenae
TCTATTTATCATATATCCTTTTATAATACATCTATTTATCATATATCTATTTTTCATACATCTATTTATCATATATCTATTTATCATATATCTATTTTTCATACATCTATTTATCATATATCTATTTATCATTTATCTATTTATCATACATCTATTTATCATATATCCTTTTATAATACATCGATTTATCATACATCTATTTATCATATATCTATTTATCATTTATCTATTTATCATACATCTATTTATCATATATCCTTTTATAGTACATCTATTTATCATTTATCTATTTATCATATATCTGTTTAACATATTTCTATTTGTCATATATCTATTTATCTTGAAACATGTTTTACTGTCTAACAGTCAAAAGTTTCCAAAAGCCAAAAGACAAAGAATGAATGAATCACCTGTTTTACTTGGACTGTGTGACCTTCAGCAGCTTCTTCATTAAATAACAAAAAGAAAGTAAATCAGTAAACACAGAAACATAATCATTAAAAATGCAGACTAAACAATCATATCAGTCTCAGAGTTAAACCTACCTTTATGACGACCTGTGAGTAATTTTCTTCCCAGAAATAAAATCACAGCCATGGATATGAGGTTTGATGCTGCTAAACCAAGAATGATTGGAAACAAAACATCATTCCCTAAAATGAAGAAAGCAGAGCATCGTAATGTTATTAAAAGTTAAACTCAGAAATGGAATATTACATACTGTCATGTACTATATATAGATTCCCAAATCATGATATATATGGCATAATGTTTGCCAACCCTGCTGAACAAAGTAAAGAAAAACATTTTGTCTTAGAAATCTAAGGGGTGGGCAGATTTCTTCCACTTTCTGAAATCAAGTGATAACTTTGGGGCATATAGAATGTAGTCTGTATTACGGCATGGTATGTGTTCTTTATTATTATGTTTTTGGTTGTATATGCTGTACAATTATAATTGTATAATATTGTATAATAAAATGATCATTTATATAAGACTGAAAATAAGGTTAAAGGTGTTATTTTTTAAAACTTTTGAGTTCACTTTAATATTCAAACAAATATCTATAAACTTATTTAAAGTTCAGTTATTTCCAAAGTGTAAGGCAAAGTGAATCATACCTTAATTTTCCTACTACAATATTAATGAATATTATTGAGAAGTAATGTCAGACAGTGGAACAAAACCTGTCACTGCAATGAGTAAAACACAGATTCTCAATGTCCACTCTGACTCCTGTTCTAAACTGAATGTGTACCAGAACGCAAGAAAGTCTTCCTTACACTAATATTGTACTGAGTGTTGATATTTACAGTTATTACATATAATGGCAAGATGTTAGCTGTAAGTATTCTTTGTTCATCTAGTTTTGTTTTTTGTTTCTAATATCCTAATACTGGTCTCCTTGGTGCTAGTACCTAGTACTTAGATCATATTGGAAGGGATTATAAATATTTAATCTTACCTACAAAGTCCAGTTTAGTTCCGTTCCCAAGGATGATCTCTCCACACATGAGCACAGCACAGTAGTAAGTTCCAGCATCAGAGAGGCTGAGGTTCCTCTTGGGGAGTTTGTAGACACAGCTCTGTGTAGAAGAATCAGTCTCAGAGCTGACTCTCTATTCAGTAACACTGATCACTCCTTCCTGTTTCCATGAGTGTAAATGATTCCTGGAGGAGATTCTCCTGATCCGTGTCTGAACCAGTACACACTGTGTTCTGCAGACGTATCTGTGAGTACTGAACACTGCAAAGTTGTATCTCCTCCCAGTTCAACAGGACCTGATACAGGATGTTGGAGGACACCATAGAGACGTGAAGGTGAATCTGATAAGAGGAAAATGATTTAGGATTACATCTATTACAAAAAGTGTCAAAGACTAAAACTGGGGTTTAATAAACAAGTAGGAGTGTGGTAGGACTCACACCCACCTTTTAGGAACTAACAACTGCACAGTCCCTAATAAAGCAATATCTGCATAGAATGCAACAGAACAGTAAGTATGTAGCTGAATCAGATGGTTTTCTGCGTTTGGAGATACTCAGATTAAGACTGTTTTTTTCTGTTACTGCATTAAAGCCGTCCACTCTTCCCAAAATCATTTTATGGTATTTTAACTTGTAGACTGTGAAAAGCAGAGGCAATGAGAAGAGGTCTGTTTCTCCTGGAGTCTGTCTGAACCCATGCAGTCGCTGATGGCATCAACTGATGAGAAAACGCAAGGTCAGATATAATAGTCTCCTTCTTCTGGATGTGCTTCCGTTTTTTAGTTTTTTTTTTTTTATTTTTCTTTTTCCATTTAGAATGAAATGTTGATCTTTGAAGAGCCACCTAGAGAAAAGGAGTTGGGGTTTAACAGCTAGTGGGACATGTATGAAATGGTAGCACAGCAAGTTTACAGTGGTGTGTTAATTCATCAGTGTGTGTAGAGGAAGCATTAACAGTACCCTAATGTTGTAGAGAGCAAAACAACACACAAAGTCGAATCATTGTCAGACTTCTTCCAGTGATATACACCCTGAAAAAAATCAGCTACTAGCTTACAAACACTGGAGTAATAGATCGGTACGTTAATGTGTTTTAATTAGACTAGTTATAACGCTACATCACTGGAATGGGGATCATTCTGGAGCTCACTTACTGTTTTCTGAAGGAACAGAATAAAGTTCTGAGGCTGTAGGTAATGCTGGTAACTCGTGCATCACTTTGTACAGAAAACCTCTACAAGAGCAGTTTTATCATTCTGTGCTGTCAGCTGATTGGCTCCCACAACAGAAGGTTGAACTGAGCGCTAACCAATCACATCAATAGGCATCTATTTAAAATGTAAACCACTACTGCTGTGTTACAAACCTGGCCATAAATAACTTCAATTAACATGAAAAACACATTTTTTTTGGTGAGAAATAACAGAATGGAAAATGTACTTGTTATGTTTTTATTTTATCATGTATTTTTTGCTTAACAAGGAAACAAAAACCAGAACACTAATAAGTCTTCTTTCATTATTGTTTATGTGGGGTGCTAGAACCTAATTTAAACAGTAGCTGCTGAAGGGCAGCACTGAGGTAGCTTCAGCGTTCTGAAAGCCATGAAGAACATTTTGAAATCGGCCTGGTGGAGGGTTAATAGATTTGGAGATTTATTTAATGAGGAATCAAAGAGAGCTGCTTGGACATTCAGAGATTGACAAATATTAAGCCAATTTAGGCCAACAGAAAAGTCCAGCCAGCTTTCACTGAGCACCATTACTGTGGTGGATTGAGCCTGTAATGATGGAGGAACCTGTTTAACTGTTAGTCTGTATACCTGGTGAGATTCACTGTAGCTCTTGTCTGATCATAAGTACCTGCACAGCTGCTCTTAACACCTGCTAATCTCACCACTACTACTAAACTGGGTGAACAAACAGACAGGTAAACTGAATGGTGCTTTAGCTAGCCGTGCTGGTGGAGGTTGATAGTTACTATCTATTTCTGCATCCTCCAATAAAGTTAAACTAGAGACTAGTTAAAACTGTGTCAACACTTTATTTTCTCTGGGCTTGAGCTCATCTGAAATGAACTGAAGCTCTGTGAATGTAGAGTGTGGTGGAACATGTAACAAGTTGTATATGGAAATGATGCATGTCATGTCATTAGTGCCAAAGAAATAAAGTACCATTCGGGTTTAAAGGCCTGGTTCTGGTTCCCTCATGGAAATACTTATTCCATATTTAGTGTTAATGAAATAAACTTAACACATGTAGAGCTTTGTCATCTTTGTCACTTAGGGCCCTCCATCACGCCAGGTCCTCATGCAAATACTGATTAGACATACTGACCGTGTTGATGTTGTGTGATGTTGTGTGCCACATAAAGAGAGACTGGTATGAAGAAGGTGAGTAGGGGATGATCCAGGTTTTAATCTATGTTCTTCACTGTGATTTTCTGAGCATTAATAGGGAGGATCAAGAAGCTGCAGAGAAACACAATATTAAATATGCCATATTTTCTATTAAAAGAACTATGTTAAGACACTGTGGATAGATAGGCTAGATTCATGGTGATTCTGCTCACCAGGAAATCTTTTTGGCAGTGTAGATTGGGTTGTGGAGTTCAGGAGCCTAAATTACTGAATACTGTTAATCAATTCTAACTACCTGTAAGTAATGGAGTTTTTCTTACAGAGGCATTATTAGTGCCTTAACAGCAGGTGTTCAGGTGCCATGGTGAAACCTGCATTTGTAAAAGGTCAGTGTTAGTGTGGGGAAATGTCCACAGGTGGCAGTACTGATCTAGAGAGAGCTTGCTGAACTGACTCAGGAGCACCCGGGGCAACAGGACACCATGCACCATATCAAGTCCACCCCTGATCTATCTTAGCATATTCTCCCACCAAAGTACAATCCCTGAAAGAAGTAGATCTATCCAAAAAAAAAGGAGGGCATTTCACTTATGTAAATATAAATGGTCTCCTGATCATAATTTTAATGATAATTTGATTATGATATAGTCCTACTCTATATATAACTCAATATAGTCTATAGAGTTTATCAGCAGAGCTTTATAACAGTGAGTGAATTACCTGATACGCATGAACTGTGTGACCTTCAGCAGCATCTTCAACATACAACAAGTAAATCATGCAGTAATACACTATTACTGTACACTACACACCTACACTAGCATTAGATACTTAATACTTAACGTCAGTTTCAGAAGTTAAATACACCCTTATCAGGAATGTTATTTTTTTATACTGTATTAAAACCATAGCCAGGGATGTGTTGTTTAACAACACTAAAGGATTGGATCCAGAACACCCTTTTCTATAATAGGCAAGATATACTGATCGAAATGACACAGTTCTAAGTACAAAAAAGCACCTGTTGCTTCAGAACAAACAATCAAAATAAGAATAATAAAAAAAAATGTATTAGCAAATATTTCTAAATATTTCTCAACAACCTTATTAGTCCTTGTGTATTTGTACTCCTAGTTGTTTACTTTGTATTTGCCTGTTGTTTTTCCCTCAACCAAGACATTGTAAAGGAACTGGCTTGCCGAGATGAGGGTCTCTTGTTGAAGGGGCTCATCTCGCTCATCATTCGGCTAGATCACCTTAAACATGGGCGGTTCTGAATGTTCGTCTGACCCCCTCCACTCGCCACCTACAACCATCGCACACACCCACTCCAACCCCACGCCTCCCCCCAGCTAGTCGACTCTGTCACGTTTATCTCCAGAGGAAAGGAGTCATCGACTTCATTAAGGAGCTCAGCCAGCCACACCATACGTGATTGTCATGTTCAAGCATGTGGACTCCACCTCACATACATAAGTGGTTAATTGCTTATCCCTGTTACTCTGCGCTATCAAGGACTTTCTTATGTAGGAAGAGGAACTTTATGCGATCTCAGATGGCTAATCAGCTCCAACTACCCATAATCCCATTCAACCACTGCTGGCTGCTGATGGGCACCCAGCTGTGTTACTACCCATATCATCCTTGGACTTCATTGATTAAAGACTCATGACTCTCTCATTTCTGAATGGGAGATCATAGCCTGGGTCTAATCACTGTCTTCATAACTTTCTCTTGTTTCCTCAGTTATTTATTGCATCCACATCCATTAAGAGCCCAGAAACCCATTCTCCAGTATTTATTCCTCCAGAATATTATTTCCTTAAATCCAATGCCACCATGTTAACACCTCAAAAGCTTTATGATTGATTATTTTAATAGATAATCAAACACCCCCAAAATCTCATGTTGACCCTCTTACCCAGGCTAAAGAGAAGGCCATGAAGGAATACATACATGAGGAACTAGCCCAGGGTTACATACAGTATTCCAAGTCTCCTGTCCTGCATAGATTATCATGAATCCTATTACCAAGCCTTATCCATACCCAATTCCATGTGTACCAGTTGCGCAAGTCAGAGGAACATCCAAATTTACTTAATTTGAAATTAATGATGCCCTATCACACATGTTTAGGTTGAACCAAACAAGGAAGTCGGTCATAAACTTATTCTCGAACCCACTATGTTCTTAGCCCGCATTAGGTGGGAGAAAGATGCTGACAGATGTTGCAAGCGAAATCGGTAGGTATTATTTTTAAGGCGTGCACCACTGACGGATTGTTTGTCCCATTGCAATTCCATGAGCGGCTCATCACATGGGCTCATATTTCTCTCACCTCAGGTCATGCTGGAGAGACTAGGACTTTCCAGATTCTCTCAGGGAGATACTGGTGAAAGAATATGAGAGATTATATACACCGTTTTGTACCATCATGCACCGTGTACTCCATTTAAACCCCACGCACATTACCCGCAGGCAAATTGAAGATCTTGCCGATCCAATCACATCCCCGGTCACACATCAGCTTCTTCACTAAACTCCCATCTTCTTAGGGAAACATCAACATTCTCGGTCGTTGACCAATTCTCTTGTGGGGTTCGCTTCGTGCCTTTTACGCAGCTGTCCACCACTTTTCAGACAGCCGAGTGTTTGTTTAATTCAATGTTTCATTTTTTGGTATCGCTGGGTACGTAGTGTTTGACGGAGGTACCCAGTTTACCTCTTAAGTCTGTACAGCATTTATGGAGAAACTGGATATTTCTGTCAACCTCACCTCAGGGCACCATCCACACAGCAATGGTCAATGAGAAAGGACCAATTAGGAGCTTGGTAAGTTCTTAAGGATCTATTGTCATGGTAATCAAAATGACTGGTCTGTGTATCTGACCTGGAGCGAAATGGCTCAAAACTCACCCACCAGCTCCACCAAATCCCACATACCATTTCAATGTATGCTCAGTTATCAACACTCCTCATGCCCTGGTCCCTTCAGTCATTGGATGTCCTATCTATAGTTCAGTGGATGCAGCAGAGTGAGGAGGTGTGGGAGCAGACCCATCAGCGCACCAAGGCCGTTTTACAGCAGCAGAAACGCTGCACTGATAAGCCCTAAGGTGACACCCCCTCGTATGCTCCCGGATATAGAGTATAGCTATCATAAATATATTGCTCCATTTAAATCATCAGTAAAATGAATGATGTTACTTACAAACTTGAACTTTACTTGACATAAAATGTCCAAATATATTAACCTTACTCCTCCAACATTTCTCACACTTAGCTTTCAGTTTGCTTGTGTGTACGTATGAAGGCTTGAGAATGAGATGTGTAATTTATCTGTTAGGTCTTTGTCTGTTGGATCATGGTTCTACAGAGTAAAATGTAACACTGCCTGCAGTCTGATCAACAGCGTTTAACTGCTGTGATAAAACACAGTGCTGCTGCACTTTTCTTCTTTCTTCCTGTGAACTATATCCCATGTATGAGTGCGTATTTAGCAGTAACCACAGCCTAGATAGTGACTAACTGAAACCTGGCTTTAGACTGTATAGCACTAGGCTGCTGCTACGTCCAGAAACAGTTAAAAATATTTCTCTGACAAACTGAAGTGTTGGCACATTGTCAATAAAAGAGAAGTCTTTATCAGTACGCAGTGCAGTGCTAGTTACAGTACAGAGAAAGCTTCTACGTAGTTAAACTAGAGTGTAAACAAAGTCTTTCAGAGTGGCCTAATATTCCCAGGTTCAGTCATGTTACTCCACTGCTGCCCTCCCTTCACTGGCTTTCTGTAGCTGCCTGCATCAGATTTAAAACTCTGATGCTCGCCTATGAAGCTAATAATGGACCAGCCCCTCTCTACCTCATGGCAATGGCCCTTCGAGCTTCAAGTACAGCTCGACTTGACCCACCATCCCTCAAAATGCATGGAAGACCATCATCCAGACTCTTTTCTGTTTTGGCACCAAGATGAATGAACTTCCACTGGCTGTCCAGAGCGTCCGCTAAAAGCCTTAAATGTCAATGTAATGTAAATGATGGGCTTGCACAGCAGGAGTTTCAGTTGGGCCCCAGCCATGCACATCAATAGGCGTGAAAACAGACTCATGCCTTACAGTAACTTATGTTATAGAATAAAAACTGTAGGTCTTTATGAGAGATAACAGAATGAAAGAGCTCAGAATCATCAAAGGGTCAAACGTCACGCTAGTCAGTGGAACATCTAGCTACTGAGGAATAAACTCTGTCCTCATCAAGTCATCTTTTGCCTCACACAGACTCCAGATCTCAGGACTGCCGGCACATTCCTTCTTTTAGTCAAATGCCTCACACAATCTGCATGTGGACAGATACTGTTCGGAAATGGAACTGAAGTTAATGTACAAGGTGAGAACATTGACAGTATCTGTTTTACATCAGTCTACCAGCAGCTCTTATTTATGAATATATAATCTCCTACTAATCCAAGATAAAACCTTTCTATCATTTCAGAAAACCACAGTTGAACTGTGACAACACTGTCACAGTCTTGACAACACTGAATATAATATCTGTTATTGTGATCGTAGTTCTGATTGGAGTTCTACTTAAGATGCAATGACTCATGGTAATGGTAATGGTAATGGTAATGACTCTTGTTCTGTCTCAGGCTGAGGGCACAGATGTATAGACTTCCACCTTCAGAACTCCCAGTTAAGTCACGGAAAGTCAGGACATGTATTCACAGGTCCCCCATAGCTGAGAGTAAATGAATACGTACAGGTAGGTGTACCTTTAAGAGTCTCTGTCTAAAGTGCAGGCAGGCTGCAAGAGGAAAGGGTGGGGCTTGTAACAGGGGCAGAGAAGCAATGCTGAAACTAGAGATGTTTGGGGTTCGCCATTGGCAAATAAATATTTGTGCATTTTGTGCAATATTTGAGACATCCTTGCAAAATATAAGGTAAATATTGCAAAAGCACTGGCCAGCATCATTTATCTGTCCTGTTAGCTATGGTGGATGCCTATTGTGCTTTTAAAGAAAACATAACTTAGGAGAACCACAGCAGGATGGGGTAAATTTCTATGTTTCAGTGTGGTGCTGTGCTCCCCATGTTCAACCGCTGTATTTCTGGTTTACAGGAGCTGTTTTCTCTAATTTCACATGATGACATGATAGGACTTTGTTAAGCAAGGACATGTAAATCGAGGTGAGCTTAGGTGAAAAGACTATAATAGTTCTGAAAGTTGCAACTATGGTAAAATGTTAATGTTATTTCTTCATTCTCTGTTTATAGTGCCACTACCAATTACTGTGCTGTGTTCTGACGGATTTTGTGTACATTGTGTATTTAAAAAAAAAAAAAGTATACATATTTTGAGTAGAATAGCATCCAGCACTGTTTAGAGTCTACCAAAGGTTACACTGCTGTGGCCAAACTGTTACTTTTGAGGCTAATTGTAAGAGGCCAGTGATTCATTGCTGCTCTTTATTAAAAGTCAGTGGCCATAAAATTTTATTAGAATTTTATTTTCAGCAATAACTAATACAGTTTAATTTCTTTCTGGCCTTTTAGCTTATCTATCAAAGGTGTTACTCATATAACACTGCATCACTGTTCATCATGTGAAAAAATTAGGATACCAAATACAAACCGGATTCCAAAAAAGTTGGAACTAGACTAGACTAGACACTAAACAAATTGTGAATAAAAACTGAATGCAATGATGTGGAGGTGCCAACATCTAATATTTTATTCAGAATAGAACACAAATCACAGATCAAAAGTTTAAACTTAGAGAATGTATAATTTTAAGGGAAAAATATGTTGTTTCAAAATTTCATGGCGTCAGTGTCTCTCTGAAGCCAAGATGGTAAGAGGATCACCAGTTCCACCATTGTTGCGCAGAAAGATAGTGCAGCAATACCAGAATGGTGTTACCCAGCGTAAAATAGAAAGACTTTTAAGTTATCATCATCAACCGTGCATAACATCATCAAAAGATTCAGAGGATCTGGAACAATCGCTGTGCGTAAGGGTCAAGGCCGTAAAACTCTACTGGATGCTCGTGATCTCCGGGCCCTTAAACGTCACTCCACCTCAAACAGGAATACCACTGTCAAGGAAATAACAGAATGGGCTCAGGAATACTTCCAGAAAGCATTGTCAGTGAACACAATCCACTGTGCCAGCCGCCGTTGCCAGCTGAAACTCTACAGTGCAAAAAGGAAGCCATTTCTAAGCAAGCTCCACAAGCTCAGACGTTTGCACTGGGCCAGGGGTCTTTTAAAATGAAGTGTGGCAAAATGGAAGACTGTTCTGTGGTCAGATGAGTCACGATTTGAAGTTCTTTATGGAACACTGGGACGCCATGTCATCCGGACCGGAGAGGACAAGGATAACCCAAGTTGTTATCAACGCTCCGTTCAGAAGCCTGCATCACTGATGGTATGGGGTTGCATGAGTGCCTGTGGCATGGGCAGCTTGCATGTCTGGAAAGGCACCATTAATGCAGAGAACTATGTTCAGGTTCTAGAACAACATATGCTCCCATCTAGACGTCATCTCTTTCAGGGAAGACCCTGCATTTTTCAACAAGATAATGCCAGACCACATTCTGCAGCAATCACAACATCATGGCTACGTAGGAGAAGGATCCGGGTACTGAAATGGCCAGCCTGCAGTCCAGATCTTTCACCTATAGAGAACATTTGGCGCATCATAAAGAGGAAGGTGCCACAAAGAAGGCCCAAGACGATTGAACAGTTAGAGGCCTGTATTGGACATGAATGGGAGAGCATTCCTATTTCTAAACTTGAGAAACTGGTCTCCTCTGTCTCCAGACGTCTGTTGAGTGTTGTAAGAAGAAGGGGGGATGCCACACAGTGGTAAAAATGGCCTTGTCCCAACTTTTTTGGGATTTGTTGACGCCATGAAATTTTGAAACAACATATTTTTCCCTTAAAATGATACATTCTCTCAGTTTAAACTTTTGATCTGTGATTTGTGTTCTATTCTGAATAAAATATTAGATGTTGGCACCTCCACATCATTGCATTCAGTTTTTATTCACAGTTTAGTGTCCCAACTTTTTTGGAATCCGGTTTGTAAAACCTTTGCTTTTTTACCATGTTTAAACACCTGGACAGATCTCCATTTAAACAATATTGAGAGATGAAGGTCATGTAACTAAATACAAAAATGGAGAAATGTTTTTAACTACTATGTAAAATAATCTAAAAAGTAAGAAGTTTACTTGGGATGAAAATATTAGGACATCTTTATATTTATACTGCTTAAAATGCCTATTACTGCTTAAATTGACTAAAATTAGAGTCAGGTGTTCCACAATCAGCTGCTAAGGATTAGAATATGGTTAGGAAGTTTCTGAAGGAGCTGGTCTTATTTAAGTTTCAGGTATATGGTTGGTTTGGTTTCTTTCTAAGCTCTCTGGCCTTCAGAAACAAAGTTGTAGATGCGTGCAAGTCCAGGAAGGGATTTTAAGCAATTCGGAACCAGCCATTCTGCTGTCCAAATCAGTAATTTACCACTGAAACAACCGGCAACATGGCCAGGGCAGGCCGTCCCCAACTTGATGTGCAAAGAAGTCTCGAACAATATCCTACAATAATATCACAAGACCTACCGGTAGTTCTCACTGTGAGGCATTTGCACTAAACGAACAAATATAAAAAGATTTCAAACTAAGGGCTGTAGTATGGTTGTCAGATAGACCTCTGTACACAAGTTATATGTGATCTGTATGTCATTAGGACGTCTCAAAATATTAATTTAGTATGTAAGATGTGTTTTAATAAGTAAATATGTGTTATGACAGGTTTGGTTAACTCTTTACAATGTATGTCAACATATTTTCATACAGTAGTGCATCATAGAAGTTGCAGATTTTTTACAGTATCTGTGTATGTCAGAAAGTTTTATCAAGTCTTTACAAACATCAACGGGCTCCTCATCTCTCTGAAGCTTGTACGTTTTTAAACATTACCCGTACTTTAGAGATGGTTCCTTGATATTTTAACTTGATTCCTCGGCCATTTTAACTTTGAAGAAATATAATGACTGTAGTTTGTTCCCTGGTTAACCACTGTGAACAGCTGAATCTTAGCATTGTATTAGCTTACTTGGTTCCACTAGCTTTCACATGTTCCACCAGTCAAAATGACAGTCACTTACCATTTTGTGGGTTTCGTAGTGATGGGTGAAGTTGGTCATGGTGGTTGTGTAACTGATGTTTGATTGACCCTACTATCACTGCTTTCATCAACCACATAATCCTTGAATCCAAACATCACTATTTCTGGAATAGCCGCTTCCATATGAACTTCTTCCTAAGGTGATCCCTGCTGGTCTCTGGCATTCTGATAGGTTGCCAGACTGGTGCACATTGCAACAGAAATCAGTAATATTTTAAAAATCCCTAATTTCTCAAAACATAAAACAAATGTCTAATATGAAATGAAGTGATGTCCAGTCATCTTGTTCATTCCAGGTAAAAGAAAAAAAAAAAAAAAAAAAAAAAAAAAAAAAAAAAAAAAAAAAAAAAAAAAAAAAATGACGCCAAAAGTCCTCAAGTCAAAAAAAAGAAAAAACAACACGACTCAGGTCTATCACGTTCAAGTCTCAAGTCATGAACAACAAGTCACTTATTTCACGACTCGAAGCAAGTCATGTGACTCAAGTACCCCAACTCTGGTAGAGTTGATTATCCCCCGCAGGTTGATAACACTGTTTATCTTTCCTTCCACACTTCATTCTATTTACTCTAAAATTTCAGAAACAGCAACAATGGGGAATCTATAATAAGCTTGTCGCCTCTGCTGGCGTGAGTGCAGAGGAAGAGGCCGCATAGGTAGGTGAACGTGGCACTGACTCTGCTCGTGCTGTTTGGAATTGTCTCAGAGGCCATGGTGAGATCACTCCTTTGCTGCTCTGGGTGATCTGAGCCCTCTTCTGTACTTGATCTGGGTCAGGACCCAGCAGCCATGCCGCATGGAAACCCATCCTGTGCACAGAAAATGCAGCACTACATCATAACTCCTCAGTGGTGGACACACACCATGTACGTAAATTAAAGTAGAAATATCTGAGGTAAAATATTACCGCCCTGCCTTTAGACCTGCACTTGAGTAAAAGTGCTAAAGTACTTACCTTCAAATGTATAGAAAGTAAAAGCAGCATGATTTATTATGGCTCTAATGTCCTATTATCATTTCTGGAACAAGACTCTTAATCAACTCACTGTAGGTGAAGAGACTCTAGTGTCACTCTCAGTCCACCAGTCTTTAATACAATGTCATTAATTAATCTGACACTGATGTCTGTTCAAATGATCATAAGCACAGAAGACTACAGAACAGTTTCCATTAGTTAGAATTATAAAATAACTTTATCAAGCAAGCAAAGATTCAGTTTAAAATTTAGTTGCAACTTACTTACAAGTTTAAGTTTAATAAGAACTTTAAACAGGATTACTAATGTCAGTTAGCACCAGAGAGCTACCACCCTGTGTGGGAGATGGGGGTTTGAATCCTAGTCTAGGTAGCTAATGCTGAGCTACACCATTAAGAGTCCTTGGGCAAGACTCTTAACACGGCACTGGCCCTACCTGTAAAACGAACAACCTTGTAAGTTTACCTGAATAAGAGCGTCAGCTAAATGTAATAAGGTTTTCTTTTACTATTCTGTATCTGTTAGGTCTGTTCATAAATGTAAACTAGCCAAAACAAATTTACTACAAAAGGAAATAGTGTTAGTATAAATGCAGAAAAAGATGCTTGCCAGTCACAAGCGCATGTGTGCATATCTCTATATTGTGGTCGATTTACCCACAAAATCAGAAGCAAAATGTTTTATCTGTTTACTAACTCCATCCTGTCTTACCTACCTTCCTCCAAGTGGTCCTTGATGTAGTTCAGGCCTAACATGGACATTTCCATGGATGCCGAGAATTTGCTTTGGCACGTTACGATTTTATTTGCACATATGCCAATTGGAACTACACATTTTACATTATGCAGTAGATTAAAAAGTAAGATATTTGACTTAAATATAGTGGAGTAATAGTGCAAAGTTGTCCATGATGGTAATACAATGTAACCCAAGTACAGTAAACAAGAGTAAATGTGATTTCCACCACTGGTTATGAGATTATATGCTGTTACACATGCCCTGCTACTGAGGCCTGCTGTTCAAACAGACAGAGAAAGAGGTCAGGCATGTTATCTCATCACCTTTCTTCTCTCTTACACCAACAACCTACCACCCACTATTTCTTACACCCACAAGTTTCAGCTCATTACATGCATCTGGTCTGCAAAACTGTGAGCAATTGCATGAATTTAATTTGTTCAGTCATTCATCATCCATCACTTACAACCATCTCAATAAAAATGAGCAGGAATTATACACTGCTGGAATGATCTTGAGAGCTGCTGTGAACTGTACCCGGTTCTTACTGTAACCACACTTAAAAAGTCTTGCATGTGGTCTCTCTGTTCTGTGTTCCACTGCACAGCACAGGGACCCCAACCTCACACTACTCCATACTGAGAGACAGTCAGTGACAGAATTAGCATATCATTAGCATACAAACATGAAAACAATCTTTATTCACAGAGGAGTAACTCACAGAGCCCAGTCTTAACACTCCAGTCCAGTCTGAAACACTACTGACCGCATGATTGTGCCACACTTCAGCAACATGTTCATGCATAAAGATGATAGAAGTGTATTGCATACAGATTTAAACTGTCTCACAATCAGCATAAACAGGAATGTACCGCTAACTCTAACTTCTCTGCTGCATGAAACATTTAAACTGTCATTTTATGAACATAGCACATCATTCTGCACGTCTGTTTCTAGTGAACATGGCTGTACAGTGAATGTAATATAGAGGTATGTGGTTTAGTGTGAAAAGGACTGGATGATGTTTTCTTACGGCTACTGGACCAATGAGTGCAGCGCTCACCTTTAAAATGTCCAATCAGCTGTGAGACTGGGCTGGTACTTACACTGAACAAGCAAGTTCAACAGACCCTATTACCTCACTGTCTCATCGCCTAAGCAGCAACAATGATCACGCTCCTCACCACTCTTACCCTGCTTATAACAGGTGAGTGTATAAAATACCATATACTGTACATCATACTAACACTTCTACCAGATCTATAAAACCTGTTTACACCCTCTTCCAGTGCACACGGCCGTCTCTGGGCTTCAGGTACAGACAGTGAGGAGTGGAGATAACGTCACCATCAAATGTGATGAAAACATTATGAAAGATAAGAAAACTCATTATTTAGCTTGGTATAAGCAGAGCTTAGGGAATGTGCCGGAGCCTGTACTGAGACTGTTTGGAGATGGAAGGAAGATCAGACATACCCCAGGCTTTAGTGATGGCCGTTTCACTGCGGATGAAGAAGTATTTGATCTCAGTATTAAGGGAATAAAGGAGGAGGATGCTGGAACATATTTCTGTGGAAAAGTACAGACGAATTACGTAGAGTTTGGACCTGGAACTCTGTTGTTACTTCAAGGTAAACAGCGCTCTCTAACCTCACTGTTCTCTCTGTAAGCTTTAATTCTGATTATTTAATTCTGGCTCAAGATTTTATGTTTACTTGTGTTCCACCCCACTCATCACTGTTAGTGTTATTTCTGTCTGTTTATTATTTTTATGAAATCATTTTAAAGCTGAGAAGATGGACCCCCATCCTCTGACTGAAATGGTTATCGAGACCGGAGAGTCTGTTACACTCCAGTGTTCAGTACAGTCTCTTACTTCACACTGTTCAGGAGAACACAGTGTGTACTGGTTCAGACACGGATCAGGAGAATCTCATCCAGGAATCATTTACACTCATGGAAACAGGAGTGATCAGTGTAAGAAGCATGCTCTGAGAGACTGATTCTTCTACACAGAGCTGTGTCTACAAACTCCCCAAGAGGAACCTCAGCCTCTCTGATGCTGGAACTTACTACTGTGCTGTGGCTGCATGTGGACAGATACTGTTTGGAAATGGAACTGAAGTTAATGTACAAGGTGAGAACACTGATAGAGCTTCAGTTCGGTAATGGGATTCATCTACATGTAAAAGTTTAGCATCTCTTTACTCTTATTGCCTAATTTAATCCAGTGTGTATATATTTGATCTTTACAGAGAGTAACAGTTGGCTTGCTGTCAGCTTCACAATAAATATAATATCTGTTATTGTGATCGTGGTTCTGGTTGGATTTCTACTTAAGAGTCGACGAAATGGTTAGTATTAGCCTTTAGACCTACTGTAAATTAATTCCACCAAAATTTATATAACTTTCTACATGTAAAACATTAATTATCATCATTACTGTTCTGTAAAAGGTTCTTCTATCAGCTGCCCCAGCCGCACTGATCAGGTAATCATGTCTCTCATCTGTGTTCATATTGTTGATTACGAGGGTGTTACAGTATTTGTAACAGCTGCTCTCAGTGTGATCCGTAATGGATTATAAAGACTCTTGTTGTGTCTCAGGTTGAAGACACAGAAGGTTTGAACTATGCTGCCCTGAGATTTTCTAAGAAACTCACCTCCAGAGCACCCAGAGCCCAGGAGAGTCCAGTCATGTATTCACAGGTCAAGCACAGCTCATGAGAAATGGATACAGACCGTCTCCATAATAGTAACAGCACCTTGATGGATGTATTTTAAATACAACTCTGATCATCAGATATGGGCATATTTGAGAGGTGAGGTGTGCATGTGTCATGTGCATGTTTTGTTGGGGGGGTAGATGTCAATTTCTGCGCCATCATTGCTTTTGTTCTACAGGCAACCCTTGTGCCTGAAATATATACTGAAAGAGTAGTGTATATGCATATTTCCTTCTCCTACTACACTGATAGACTGAGCTAACTCAACTTCTACTGCTTGCTTGAAAATAAGAAAGAATAGTAGGACCCATGTGTATTTATGCTTATTTATATGATACCCATGTATGTTCTGTGATGCTATGAAGACAGCGGACCAGAGACGTGTGTGAGTGTAAGGAAATAAGTTATATACATTTATATCAGTTACTTCCTCTTTATCTTTGAACTCACATACAATAAGGATATACTGGTCTGTTAGAAGTATATTCTATTAAATATGAAAATAATAAAATTCATGGCATGACACAGTTTCCATTGCACTGTCTGGTGAACTATCCTACACAAAGACTCAGGTATATGAAATTAGAAAGAAGCCTGTTAGATTGCTGGATTATAACTGAATATTGAGAGATTAACGTTTGTTTAACATATAATTATTGGAGCCCAATGTATAGTTTTACTATATAGTTATATGATATTATATTTATTAAACGTATGTCTATATAATTTGTTTACATTTACATTCATTCACTTAATTCACAAAATTCATAACACAGCTTAAGAATGTTTGCATAATGAGTAACCCTTATCAGTACATTGGTAGTAACACACCCTTAACCATAATTATATGGTGGGGTAGATGGTATGCGTCCTCACCCCCACAGAAAGGTAAATACATTAACATACAGCACTGAACTCAAACAAAGAGATACGCCTACACTGGAATAACTGCTGTAAGCCACGGCTCACTCAGTCAGAGCTGCATGTATTCAGATCTAGTGGTGAAGTCAGTACTGAATAGGTTTACAGTGTGGAATTTATTCTGTGTATAACTGAGAGATTACATTTATAATCAGGGTACAGACTCATTTATATGCCAGTTGCTAAAGTCATATTAATGTTTGTGAATAAATATTTTAATAAAGTCACTCCTGCAGAACCTAATGAAATGTGTTGTGTGCAGTTTTAATCCTGATTAATATAAAATGATGATCCTGATTAACTTTAACCAGGACTGGAATGTTTTGCACAGTATGTAAAAGAATAAACAGCTTGATCTAAATTATTGTGGAAATGTCATTTCTGGGTGATGATGTTGTATGCTGGTGGCCTCTTATTGGCTGTCTAAGTAAAGGGGACAGGGAGGGGACGTGTAGGGGGTGGGGATCACAGCAATTGCTGGTGCAGAGCACAGGATGGAGATACCATACATGTTCAACTGGTTTAAGCTTGTTTATGAGACACTCTTTATTGCCACATATAGTTTAGATGATTAGACTTTTTGGTGCATGTACAATAATGGATAATAAATGTAGCTATATTTTATATTTATACATGTTTGCAGACATGTTTATGATGCATTTGTTAAAGCATTATAAAGTCTTATGAATGTACTCATAGATTCTTATATACATGATATTCATAAAGAGTGTTATTGAAGTTATTGTAGCTAGAAACACTTTACTGGCCTGCAGGCCCATAATATAAACAGCACAGTGGCTATATCCCAGCTGCAGTAATGTTAGGCTTGGCTGGTTTTTATGGTTTATCCTTTACAGTAATGATGTTCTTATAGAGGCTGTTTTGTGGCTGTTGTATCTGCATTTTTTGAACTTTTTTCTTTTTTACACTTTATTTAAGAACCTCCACTGAAATTCAGTATTGTTTTTTCTTCTTCTAAAGAGTTATCATTTTAGAGATGTGGGGTTTTAATATGGTGTGCATGGTTGCAGGCACTGTTGAGCTGAGCCCAATTCAGACAGTGAGAACAGTGGTCAATACAAAATCAGCACTCAGAAACTACAGAAGAATAAATGACAGGATAAAATGACAGTGAATGAAGGTATTATGCTTTCCAACAAGTGACTTTACAAATTGGTGATGAAGCCGAACTTCACCTATCAGTAGAGCATGATGTGGTCTTTCCATCAAGCCCTGCATCACAGTGCCAGTCTTCTGGGAACAGAATACATTACACGTAATAATATAATCAGGTTGGTTTGTTTTTTCTTTACAACACTTGAACCAATGACTGCAGTGCTCACTTTTAAAACGTCCAATCAGGTATGACACTGGGCTGGTATTTCCCCTGAACAGAGCTCATTACCTCACTGCCTCGCTGTCTAAGCAGCAACTATGATCAGGCTCCTCACCACTCTTAGCCTGCTTACAACAGGTAAGTGACATTTTCAATGCCTCCATATAAAATATTAATACTATATGATTTATATTACTAAAGCTAGTAGTCTATAATACGAATGCTAATTAAAGTATTACACCCTGTTCCAGTGCACACTGGTGTCTCTGGGCTTCAGGTACAGACAGTAAGGAGTGGAGATAACGTCACCATCAAATGTGATGAAAACATTATGAAAGATAAGAAAACTCATTATTTAGCTTGGTATAAGCAGAGCTTAGGGAATGTGCCGGAGCTTATACTGAGACTGTTTGGAGATGGAAGGAAGATCAGATATTCCCCCAGCTTTACTGACGGCCGTTTCACTGCGGATGAAGAAGTATTTGTTCTCAGTATTAAAGGAATAAAGGAGGAGGATGCTGGAACATATTTCTGTGGAAAAGTCCTAGGGAAAAGTACAGACGAATTTTGTAGAGTTTGGATCTGGAACTCTGTTGTTTCTTCAAGGTAAACAGCGCTCTCTAACCTCACTGTTCTCTCTGTAAGCTTTAATTCTGATTATTTAATTCCAGCTCCAGATTTTATGTTCTCTTATTTCACACCACTCATCACTGTTAGTGTTGTTTCTGTGTGTTTATTGTTTTTATGAATTAATTTTAAAGCTGAGAAGATGAACCCCCATCCTCTGACTGAAATGGTTATCGAGACCGGAGAGTCTGTTACACTCCAGTGCTCAGTACAGTCTCTTACTTCACACTGTTCAGGAGAACACAGCGTGTACTGGTTCAGACACGGATCAGGAGAATCCCATCCAGGAATCATTTACACTCATGGAAACAGGAGTGATCAGTGTAAGAGCAGCTCTGAGACTGATTCTTCTACACAGAGCTGTGTCTACAAACTCCCCAAGAGGAACCTCAGCCTCTCTGATGCTGGAACTTACTACTGTGCTGTGGCTGCATGTGGACAGATACTGTTCGGAAATGGAACTAAAGTTTTTTTGAATCCTGAAGTTAATGTACAAGGTGAGAACACTGATAGAGCTTCAGTTCTGTAATTGAATTTCTCTTCTCTTTGTCTATGAATACATCATCTGACATTAATACTAGGATTGCATATTTTATAATTTCAGAAAATAACAGTTGGATTATCATCACCTTGGTAACGTTGAATGTAACATCTGTTATTGTGATTTTAATTCTTCTTAAGAAGCGACACAAGGGTGAGTTTTATTTCTGGAGCCGCTATAAAACTATTTCACCAAATATTAAATAACTTTGTTGCATGTAAAAATTATATCAGCCTTATTTATTAGGTTTGATATTTTTATGCATACAGGTGCTGAGAATGTCCATCCAAGCCACATTAATCAGGTAATCACATCTACCATCTGCATTCTTCACATAAATGCACATTTGTTCTGTAATCTGTACATGTATTATTATAACCATGACTAAATTTCTGCAGAGCTGATGTTGACTTTACTCTACACTGATATTGTTTGTAGTCTGTAATGGATTGTAATGACTCTTGTTGTGTCTCAGGCTGAAAACACAGAGGTCTTAAAGTATGCTGCCCTGAGAGCCAAGGACAGTCAAGACCTGTATTCACGAGTGGAATATTGCTGATGGGAATTGGGTACAAACAACAATGACTACACAACAATGAAATAATAATTTGTTTAAGGAAATCATTTGTATTTAAATACAATTTAATAATGTCAACCAGGCAACCAAAGAGAAACAGCTAAACAGGAATAACTATCATAGCTGTATGTAATCAGTCAGAACTGAATGTAGTAAAAGTGTTTACATGCCACTGTGGAACTGATTATATGCCTAATTCAGAGTTCATCTATAAGCTGTCTTATATGTACATAATGTTTTCTAATGTTCTGTGATGTTTTCAATAAAATAATAATTGTATTGTGTGTGGGATGAATTCTGATTAACACAACATAATAACTTCATTTTTTTCAAATTTACATTTTTTTCAGTCATTATTACATTTAAGTATTTTATTCATATATATTGTCGCTGTCCAATGAAAAACATGTATCTCCATTTTTGATGATTTTCACTTTTATGCATCATTTGATCACATGAGCTGCTGTTTACACTGTGTGTGAATTGATGAATAGACCAAAAAAATGGCCAAAAGATTGCTTGGAGATAATCTGGTTCCATTGACTTGCATTAGAATTAAATTGGGGTTTGGTCTCTCCTGTAAAGTTGCTAATTTGAAGATACTTGTTTTTCTTTGGACAGCGACGATATGTTTTATATATTCTGTATCTTCATTAACATAGTACCAGACTACTGAGATTTTGAAATGGGTGAAAAAGTGGAACCATAGCTTTGTGAATCAGAGTGGTAGCTCAGCAGCAAATCTAGCTAGCTAGCAGAATCTATCTGTGTTCTTTGAGGGCCACCTGTGAAGATAATAAAAGGACTTGCTAGTTGTTGAAGGTCTGGCTGTCTTGTTTAATCCATGAGCTGGTGACAGTCTAACCAGTAAAGTAAACAAGGTACAAACAATGAACTGCTTAGTACAACTGGACATTCTGTAGTCGCTGAGCATGTGATCACACATGACAACACCCCCATGCTTCCGTTATATTCTGGTAGCACTGCAGGTCTCGAGGTCATGTCCACTACAGAGTACATTTACGAATGGAAATAAATAAGCTCAGCTCTGAAAACTCATTTAAATATTCCTGAGATGTTTAGTTACTTCAAACAATCAAAACTATAAAACCAAAATGTTTTTAATTGTGACAGTCATTAGTTTACCTTTCTCTTTTCCATAAAATGAGCTTACTGAGAGGAGGCCATATTGAAAAAGACAACATTTCCTGTCTTTATGTAGCAACTACATTACTACATACATATTAAATTAGAGATATGGAGCAAAAACATAAGCTGCACACTACAAAGGACAAAAATGAATTGCTGCGTTCTCAGTGAAGATCTGATGCATTTTTATTATTTTTTTGTTATACTTTTGTTATATTTCACAAAACATGTTGGTGGGCACTGCCAAAAAAATGTCTGATGAAGAGATCAAATGCTGCAGGGACCAACCTCAACAACCACAATGGTACCATGACCAACAATCTTGCTGACTCAGCTCTGCCACCAAGTGCTGACTATGTATAGATTCTGTGTAGAATAATATTTGAGGGTCATTAGTAGCTTTAGATGTGATTATAATGATATTGTAATATAATATGTCTAATAATTATATTTTGCACACATGTAAAGTGGCATGAGGGTGCAATGTGGGCAAAATGTGGAGTGGCTGTGCACCTCTGAATTCCTCTAAACTTGGCTGCACTCATCTCAAATGGTTGAATTTGAAGGAAGAATTGTGCTTCAAGAAGAGAGGTGCCACCCAACGTTCATTCTGGTGTTGGTGTTTGTTTTTATGTGGGTGAAACTTCTCGGAAAAGTGGTTTGTGAACATCTCAAGTGTCACACGGAGGTTCTGTCAGCAATCTGGTTAGCGCAGCATTTTAAAGACGGGTCCCATTCGGGTCTGTGAGTTTGTTTATTTTGGTATTGAAACAAAGGTAGTGGGAAAATGATGGGAGGTAATACTACTACAAGTCTAGGGAAATCTATTAAATGACTTCCACTTTGGAAATTG
>JAMWET010001150.1:10000-37500 GCA_024036415.1 Prochilodus magdalenae
ATTCCTTCAGCCTTGTTGATTATTAGTTAAAGTTATCAGTATTGTTTAGACTGAGAATGTTGCATATTGCACCTTTAAGTACAGGTTAAAGGAGGAGTTGGAAGCTGCTATGAAGGCAGAAACACTGAAGCACTGTATGTTACAGTCAGCAGTCTGTGTTCTCTGCCTGCTTTGACTGGAAGTGTGGACTTATACACAGCACTGTCCTCACATGGTAGGAAAACAAACCTGTGTGTGCATGCATGTGTACACTGTGTACATGCATCTGTGGCATGTGTGTCAGTCATCAATCACAGAGCCGTGTTTGCGCACCCAAGTTGCACCCAAGAGCTCCACTACAAAACAAATATTCTATTTCTTCATATGGAGATCAGATACATACATACAGAGGTATATAAAAACACGCGCGGCCCTTTTAACGCGCATTAACGCCACACACACACATACTTCCACACACCGGCTGATACGCAGGGCCGTAGTGGCTTGCGGCTCTGTCAGCGCGGCTGATAGATGCTCTCTTACTGCTTCCCCCGGATTATCAGCTGGGTTCATGCAGAGGGGAACGCGATCCATTACAGAGGGGGCGAGAGACAGTGGGAGAGAGCTAGAGAGAGAGAGCCTGCATTGCATTGAACATGAACTCCGGGAGAAAAGAGAGAATATATCACCCGAAATAATTAGGAGATATTTAATAAACGATGGAAATGACGTGAAATATGCCTCCAAAAACTTTAATGGATTTTTCGATGTCATAATAACCATAATAAAGATCAAAGAAAGGACAACAGAAGGAAATGAGCTGCGGGAGGAGGTGATATGCCACACCAAACAGCTGGAACGCAGAGAGGAAATGAAGAGAGAAATGAAGAAAGGAATAAGGGAGATATGATTGGGTAAAAACGAGAAGTCTCAGGCCAAATCGGGCTGCGATCAAAGAAGCCTGAGTAACAGTTTGGCCCGGGAAAAGAGGAAATTAGAACCGAAAAAAAGGAAAAGAGGAGGAAAAAGAAAGAGAAGGAGAGAGAGAGGGGACGGCAGACGCACTAAATGGCTGGAGGAGGATGGATAGAGCTGGTGATAGCGGGTGAAAGTGTGGTTACTCCCTTCTTTTAAAGAGGAGGAAAAAGGGGTGCCAAAGGAAAACAGGATTAGGGATTAAAAGCTTGATGGGAGAGGAGAAAGGGGAGGAGGAAAATGGATGCAGAGGGGAGAAGGTGGGGACAGGCAGAGAGAGAGAGAGAGAGAGAGAGAGAGAGAGAGAGAGAGAGAGAGAGAGAGAGAGAGAGAGAGAGAAAGATGCTGACATGCTAATCCTGTGTTTTCTAACCCGCTGATGGGAAGTTCTCCTCTTTGACCACAGCCAGGGTACCAGGCACTGCTGGCCTGCAGCCCAGATACGACACATCTGCTCCGTCCAGCTGTGAGACAGGGCCGACACACTGCCTGTGTTTGTTTTTCTACATTTCCGGGACATAAAACCCTCCTGACTACACACTGTTAATGAAACTCCATCGTTTAAACTGGAATCAGTTTCTCTCAGATTAGATTAGTCTCACTGCGGCGGGAGAAGAGGGTTCTTTAAGGGTTCTGCAGGAAAGGAAGTAGCCATACGTTCTATACAGCTCACAATGTTTCTGTATAGGATGAACAGGGTTCTTTAGATTAATGTAGGATTGAAGAATCTATCTATGGTCTTACATAGAACCTGTCTTGGTTCCTCTCGCGGTCTCTTCCTTCTGAACTGAGGGAGTTTGTCCTGGCCTCTGTGGCCCTCGACTTGCTCCCCGGGCGCTCGGACGCCGGACTCTTTGTAGAGCTGCTTTGTGACACATCTGTTGTAGACGGTGCATAGAATTAAATGTTGACGTGAAGTTATATAATATCATAACCAATAAACAGATCTATAACATCAAAAATAGGTATATATAGAACCGGAAAAATGGTTCTATATAACAGCAAAAATGGTTCTACATGGTACCAGAAAAATAATTCTATGCAGCACCAGAAAGATAATTCTATATAGCACTGGACAAAGGATTCTATACAGCATAGAAATAAAATAATATATATAGCTGCAATAAATTGTTCTGTATAGCACCAGAAATGGTTCTAAGCACTGAAAATAGGTCAATATAGCACTGGACGAATTGTTCTATATAGCATCAAAAATAGGCATATATAGCTATGGTTCTATATAACGCCAAAATGGTTCTACATAGTACCAGAAAAATGGTTCTCTATACAGCATAGAAATAAAATTATATATAGCTGCAATAAATGGTTCTAGAAATGGTTCTATACAGCACCAAAATTGGGTCTATACAGTAATGAAAAATATTCATATATGGCACTGAACAAATGGCCCTATATAGCACCAAATCTAGTACAATCAAATAACGGTTCTACAGTACCAGTCAAAAGTTTAGGTACACCCCTCTAACTAGATGGTGTTGGTGATGTTATAGACTCTACAGTCGTACACTGAGCAGCTCCACCTGCTGAGAGTCTGAACCAGTCCATATCCTGCTACACCACATCTACTCCTGATGTAGACAGTATGGTACTCCTCCATATCTCCACCTCTAATATATATTTAGTGGTGTAAAAACTTTGATCTCTTTTTCTGCACAGTGTAAAAGCTCTAGCTCTCCTTTCAGGTTAGTGAATATTCATGATGGACCGACCAATAGAATCGCTCCAAACCTGCTTAGTAATAAACCTTGTTCTATCAGCTCCACTGCAGGGTAAGGAAGCTGCTCCATCCTCCTGTACAGCTCCACTCTGGAGGGGTTTAAGGTGGACTGGATAATTTAATGAGGGCTAGTTTATAGTTTGGTGTCCTCACTCTTATTCTACAGTAAGGCTTTAAGCTCGGCAGAAGGAGAACCTGATATGAGGAGCGGTCTCTAAACTTCTGACTGGTGGAGTATATAGCACCAAAGAACTGTTCAGCTGTTGTGACGATGTCAAGCTCAGTGGAACCAGTTTCGGTGTTATATACCACGTTCCCAGCTGATCTGAAGAACCGTTTCACCACCTGAAGACCCATTTAAGCATGCAGACTGTTCTTTAACGGTTCATGGTTCTATAGAAACCCAGTGTCTTTACTAAAGAACCCTCGAAGAACCTTTATTAGGAAAATGGTGAAATGGTTTCTCCGAGAATTTGTTGTATGTGTATGTATGTGTATGTTCTGTACAGCATCTACAAGCGTCTACAAGCTTGCCGTCAAAACAAGCAGAACACTTATGGGTGCTTTAGAACACTATTATTTAAAAAAGGTTCCATATAGAACACATCGATCTGAAGAACAAATGCAGCATGCAAATAAACAACTGGGCATGTGGTTCTTTAAGTTTATATAGGGTACTTCTGCTGTTATGATGTCAAGATTAGCAGTCCCTAGCAGATAGCAGAACCCTGTATTTCTCCTACAGCACATTCTCCATCAACCAGAAGAACCACTTCATCATTCAAAGAACCATGTGAAATGGTTCTATCTACTATAGAACTGTAGTTTAAATAATAGAAACATTCAGTTTATTAAAGAACCTTTGAAGAACCATCTTTTAAATATATTATTATTATTATTATTATTATTATATACAGATACATGTATTACAGATTATTATTACACACAGATACCATATTGCATATCGTCCTGTCCAAAGATCTAAAGTCCATGTATCTCCAAAATGATAACTTTTCAGGATGAACATAATTAACTCTCATTAACTCTCATTAATGTAAATTAAATTAAAGATATTTTATTTTATTTCTATTGGTCCAATAATCCTGCATTTTTCACACAATATAAAGAACAACTGTAACAACTTGAATTATGTTGAATTATGGGAAAAAATAAAGATTTTTTTTTACAGTGACAATATGTGTGATGCATAACCATCATATTATTATTGCATATGGATATTTACAGGTATATAATACACCCAGTCAAATGCAAACGTTTGTTTACAACTACAAATTGCTTGTTGTTGATGTTCAAAGTGTCTAACCTGTAAATTTAATCAGCTTTTATTTAATCAGTAATATTTAACTACTGTTTATTAAGATTTTATATCAGATATTCAGTTTTCTATTCTGTAAATGTGTTGAATCCTAAAAAGCTAATGTAAGCGTATATAAGTGGAGAAAAATTAAAGATTTTTTTAAAAGTAACTTTTTCCAAGTAATTTTGGATTATTTGTTTTAGTCCAAATTGACGTGAAACATAAAAAACAGACAGTTTCAAATGATGTCAATAATAATGTCAATGTCCATACTGTCAATAATATGCGTTTTTAATGGTATATAGTGCACCTCAATAAATGTGGTATTAAAATTTAAAATACTGTATAATTAAAAAACCTGATTTATTAGTGCTGTTATTCAGTAAGTCGGGCTTGGTGTATGTCGGTGTGTTGAGGGAAAGGGGGGGCAGCATGGAGAGTACATATAAGGAAAAAAAAAAACCACATTTTTTATAGCTATTTATTTATTACAAAATTTACCTTTATTTATTTATTTATTTATTCATTTATCCATTCATTCACAAATTCATTCATATAATTATTTATCTAGTCACTCATTCATTCAATTATTTATTTATTCACTCATTTATTTATTTATTTATTTATTCATCCATTAATTTACAAATTCATTCATTTATGTAATTGTTTATTTAGTCACTCATTAATTCATTTATTCACTCATTCATTCAATTATTTATTTAGTCACTCATTTATTTATTTATTTATTTATTCATTCATCCATTCATTCATTCATTCACAAATTCATTCATTTAATTATTTAGTCACTCATTCATTCATTTATTTACTCATTCATTCAATTATTTATTTATTTATTTATTTATTCATTCATCCATTCATTCACAAATTCATCTTTCATTTAATTGTTTATTTAGTCACTCATTAATTCATTTATTCACTCATTTATTTATTTATCCATTCATTTATCATATTTTTTTTAATATACCATAATTTATCAGTGTTTTCTCATCATTACCATTCCGTCTTTAAAAACTCAGAACGAACATGGAGGTTCACTGGTGGTCTTAGACAGTAGATACATTGGTTTGTGTTGTGGACATGGTGGTCCCTTGTTCCTGATCTCGGCGCTGGTTAATCTATCTTGCACTCACGCGTCTACACGACCTGACTGAAGAGCTGGATGCGGTTGACGGAAGGAATTTGGGTGACTACTGACTTCTAGTGTCTAGTCAGGCATATTAGCCACGAAGCTCCAGCACCAAACTTAAGAAGCACAAGTTGGACATGTCGTTGCTGATTGGCTACACCTGGGGTCTGGGTGAAGTTAGGTCATGGGCCCGGGTTCGGTTCCTAGCACCGCAGGAGTTACGTGTGTACGTGAAGGTCAGGTGATGTACAACCCGTGGCCTTTGCCTAGCTCCATTAGCCCACTGTAAACTCAGTGTGCATGTGTTCCTGAGACACAGGATGATTTGGTTGAGGTCAGCCCACTTCCATTACAACAGCCATTGCCCTTGCCTGACAGCACGCAGCCGTGGAGTCCTTGTTGACGCTCGGTCCCGGGCCACACAGCCTGCTAAAGCTATCATCCAAGCACTGATGGACGGATAGGTTCCTGTGGACGCTCAACTCCTCCGATAATTTAGGTGCTGTGACAAAGGAGGAGGAAGAGGAGGAGGAGGAGGAGGAGAAAAGAAGAAGGGGAAGGCCATGAGGAGAAGAGTGAGAGGGCATGAGGCCAGGATTCCTGACAAATGGTGGAATTACTGATCTAGGATGCGGCTGTAGCCTAGCCTTGCCGTTCTTTGACGGTACATCCTGTGCTATGGCTTGTGGGCCCAGGCAGCCGGGGACCGAAAGACGCCGGGCTTCTCGCTCCGCCGCTGTTGACAGCCACGATTTGCTTATTCCTCCACATTATTCCGGTCGATCACAAGAGCTTAACATATCATACTTAAGTGCCGGTGTCCTGAAAGAGTCCTGATAGGTTCCGTGTGCCTTTCAGATTCGCCTCCCGGGGGTTTAATGTGACTCATCATGTGGGAAAGGCTGAAATGTGTCCGTCGATGTAATGTGTAATGTACAAAGTTTCATTGCCTGTCTCTTTTGGGAGCAGTTCGGACTAAATCAGTTTAATGCAGCACATTTGGCATCTCAAAGTCATCTGTCAGCAGGACGGCTGGAGCAGCGCGCCGCTCGGCCACCAGGAGGCAATGCGGGACTCGCTTTCCAGAAGGGCCTTCACGGCCTGACCTTACAGGCTGCAGAATCCTGGACTGCAAGGCCAAAACAAACCCCTCCAGTTCCTAACAGGATTGCCTAATGTCATATGCTGGCTCTTCCTGATGTTGCAATGTTTGGAATTCTTATACAGTAATGGAATATGTGCTGCCAAATCCAAACATTTTCCCTTTTCCGGTTTTCACTGCAAACGGTCAGCTGCTCTTTACACCGTGTTTTTATTTCATGGTTCTGTACAGAACAACTGACTTGGTTTTCACTCGGTGTAAAGGTTCCTCGGATGTAGGAAGAACATGTATTTGGTTCTGTACGCTGCCAAAAAAGGTTCTTCTGTTGTTTTATACTTGACATTTGTGGTTTAGAGAACCATTTTCAAAAAGGTTCTATACTGAACCATATACAACATTCTAAATCTGATATTCTAATAATAGCAGAACCCTTATTGGTTCTTTACAGAACCATATACAACGTCAATCTAAAGAACCATTTCACCATGGAAACAGCCATGTGAGTATGCAAATATTTTTTTTGAGTTTTTTTAATTTTAGTATCTAGTACAGTCGTTTTGTTTTTTGAATTAAAAGGTTCTTTAGATGGATGGAGAATGTGTTGTTCTGTATAGCACCGAAAAGGGTTCTAAAAATGTTCTTTGCACACACTCAGCCCTTTACCCCGTGTGATGAAGCGGAATGGTCTAAACCGACCTGGAAAACCTTCTCCTGGAAAGTTATGACGGCAGACACAGCTTATATTTTACAATATTCCCACAACACAGCGGAAAAGGTTCCGCGTTTCTTTCGGAACGTCATCGGAACCTCATGGTGTTTAGTTAGATGGCACACGTTGGGCCATTTGCACGTCTTTGGCTGGGTCAGCGAATAAACCACAAGTGATGAAGCCCCCTAAAAACAGATTTTAAATGGGTTAGCAGGCTTTATTTAGCAAACTGGGTTCTAGATAGTACGGAGAACAGGAGAATACATGCACATGCAAATACATGTAATGTGTTTTCTCCCATTACAATTTCAAATATGTATTTTGCTAACAAAGATGGTTCTTCTAGGGTTCTGTAAAAATAATAGTTCTAAAGAGAACCATGAACACCCAAAGAACCATGTGCATGCTTCAGTGGTTCTTTGTATGGTAAAATGGTTCTATACAGCACCAAACAGTGTTTTTCTGTTGTTATAAACTTGATATTTGAACTTTTAGAACCCTTTTTAGAACCCTTTTTAGTGCTTTACAGAACCATATACAACATCAGTCTAAAGAACCATTTCACCACGGAAAGACCATGTGAATTTTCATGGTTCTATACATACATTTCATGGTTCTTTGCATAGTGAAAGGTTCTTTGGATGGACAGAGAATGTGCTGATACTGTTTGAGAACGTAAATATTGCAGAACCCATATACAATCAGTATGAAGAACCATGTCCATCCTTCAATGGTTCTTGATGATTGATGGAGAACATTTGCATATGGTTCTAAACAGCACCAAAAAGGGTTCTTCTATTGTTATAAGCTTGACATTTTACCCATAGCGGACCCCTTTTTGGTGCTTTACAGAACCCAGGTTCCATATAGAACAATACACAACCTAAAACTATTTAAATGCTTAAATGGTTCTTGCATAATAAAAGGTTCTTTGGATCGATAAGGAATGCTGTTTATGGTTCTATATAGCACCAAAAGGGTTCCTCTACTGTTGTGAGCTTAACACTTTGATAAAAGAACCGACGGACTGTGCAAAGAACCAGTTAAGCAGGTACATGTTTCTATGATTAACTTTACTAAAGAACCCTTGGAGAACCGTCTTTGTTTAAGGGTACGCCGTTGTTTGGGATACGTCCTGGAATATGAGAAAGTGCATGTGCCTCAAATCCGTATGGGTTCTCTGGTTTATAGCAAGCCCCCTGTTTGGGGGTTCCATTAAACACACCCAGCAGGCTTCCCAGCATGCAGCAGAACCAGTAAACCACTTCTCTGAGTCATCACAGTTCTGTAAATCAGAACCCGTGAAGAACCCCTGTTTAGAGACGTGTTTAAAGATACCAGCGTCTGCAGATCACCCTAGGGGGAAAACAGCACCGCAGCCATGACCTCGCTGCAGTGGCCTTCGCTGAGGTCGAAGGTCAGATGTAAACTCACTTGACCCCTTCAGCCATATCACCTCCAGATGAGATCTTCTCTGGGGTGCTCTCGCTCACTCTCACGTATGTGAGGAACGACAGCTTAACTCTTTATGTCTTCCGTCCTTCCTTTCTCCCTGGATCAGCTCCACGCTCCGATCCTGGCACTGCAACACATGGAGGAATGCAACCAATGCTGTATGATAATGTCCATAGTTAAAGATATCAATTTATACATGTATCTTTATTCATAAACCCATATGACACGCAGTTCAGTAAGTGTAATGTGTTAGTGTGCTGTAAGTAGTGTGTTGGTGTACGGTAACTCAGTAAGTGTAATGTGTTAGTGTACTGTAAGTAGCGTGTCGGTGTACGGTAACTCAGTAAGTGTAATGTGTTAGTGTACTGCAAGTAGCGTGTTGGTGTACGGTAACTCAGTAAGTGTAATGTGTTAGTGTACTGTAAGTAGCGTGTCGGTGTACGGTAACTCAGTAAGTGTAATGTGTTAGTGTACTGTAAGTAGCGTGTCTGTGTACAGTAACTCAGTAAGTGTAATGTGTTAGTGTACTGCAAGTAGCGTGTTGGTGTACGGTAACTCAGTAAGTGTAATGTGTTAGTGTACTGTAAGTAGCGTGTCGGTGTACGGTAACTCAGTAAGTGTAATGTGTTAGTGTACTGTAAGTAGCGTGTCTGTGTACAGTAACTCAGTAAGTGTAATGTGTTAGTGTGCTGTAAGTAGTGTGTCGGTGTACGGTAACTCAGTAAGTGAAATGTGTTAGTGTGCTGTAAGTAGTGTGTCGGTGTATGGTAACTCAGTAAGTGTAATGTGTTAGTGTACTGCAAGTAGCGTGTTGGTGTACGGTAACTCAGTAAGTGTAATGTGTTAGTGTACTGTAAGTAGCGTGTCGGTGTACGGTAACTCAGTAAGTGTAATGTGTTAGTGTACTGTAAGTAGCGTGTCTGTGTACGTTAACTCAGTAAGTGTAATGTGTTAGTGTGCTGTAAGTAGTGTGTCGGTGTACGGTAACTCAGTAAGTGAAATGTGTTAGTGTGCTGTAAGTAGTGTGTCGGTGTACGGTAACTCAGTAAGTGTAATGTGTTAGTGTACTGCAAGTAGCGTGTTGGTGTACAGTAACTCAGTAAGTGTAATGTGTTAGTGTACTGTAAGTAGCGTGTCGGTGTACGGTAACTCAGTAAGTGTAATGTGTTAGTGTACTGTAAGTAGCGTGTCGGTGTACGGTAACTCAGTAAGTGTAATGTGTTAGTGTACTGTAAGTAGCGTGTCTGTGTACAGTAACTCAGTAAGTGTAATGTGTTAGTGTGCTGTAAGTAGTGTGTCGGTGTACGGTAACTCAGTAAGTGAAATGTGTTAGTGTGCTGTAAGTAGTGTGTCGGTGTATGGTAACTCAGTAAGTGTAATGTGTTAGTGTGCTGTAAGTAGTGTGTCGGTGTACGGTAACTCAGTAAGTGTAATGTGTTAGTGTGCTGTAAGTAGTGTGTTGGTGTACAGTAACTCAGTAAGTGTAATGTGTTAGTGTACTGTAAGTAGTGTGTTGGTGTACAGTAACTCAGTAAGTGTAATGTGTTAGTGTGCTGTAAGTAGTGTGTTGGTGTACAGTAACTCAGTAAGTGTAATGTGTTAGTGTGCTGTAAGTAGCGTGTCGGTGTACAGTAACTCAGTAAGTGTAATGCGTTAGTGTGCTGTAAGTAGCGTGTCGGTGTACGGTAACTCAGTAAGTGTAATGTGTTAGTGTGCTGTAAGTAGCGTGTCGGTGTACAGTAACTAAGTGTAATGTGTTAGTGTGCTGTAAGTAGCGTGTCGGTGTACAGTAACTAAGTGTAATGTGTTAGTGTGCTGTAAGTAGCATGTCGGTGTACGGTAACTCAGTAAGTGTAATGCGTTAGTGTGCTGTAAGTAGCGTGTTGGTGTACGGTAACTCAGTAAGTGTAATGCGTTAGTGTGCTGTAAGTAGCGTGTTGGTGTACGGTAACTCAGTAAGTGTAATGCGTTAGTGTACTGTAAGTAGCGTGTTGGTGTACAGTAACTCAGTAAGTGTAATGTGTTAGTGTGGTGTAAGTAGTGTGTTGGTGTACAGTAACTCAGTAAGCGTAATGTGTTAGTGTGCTGTAAGTAGTGTGTCGGTGTACAGTAACTCAGTAAGTGTAATGTGTTAGTGTGCTGTAAGTAGCGTGTCGGTGTACGGTAACTCAGTAAGTGTAATGTGTTAGTGTGCTGTAAGTAGCGTGTCGGTGTACGGTAACTCAGTAAGTGTAATGTGTTAGTGTGCTGTAAGTAGCGTGTCGGTGTACGGTAACTCAGTAAGTGTAATGTGTTAGTGTACTGTAAGTAGCGTGTCGGTGTACGGTAACTCAGTAAGTGTAATGCGTTAGTGTGCTGTAAGTAGCGTGTCGGTGTACAGTAACTCAGTAAGTGTAATGTGTTAGTGTACTGTAAGTAGTGTGTTGGTGTACAGTAACTCAGTAAGTGTAATGTGTTGGTGTGGTGTAAGTAGCGTGTCGGTGTACAGTAACTCAGTAAGTGTAATGTGTTAGTGTGGTGTAAGTAGCGTGTCGGTGTACAGTAACTCAGTAAGTGTAATGTGTTAGTGTGGTGTAAGTAGCTAAATGCAGTCACTCCTTTCAGCCAATCATTAACACCTGCTTTGGAGACATTTCCCACACATGGATCCGTCACTCAGGTATTTTTAGCCGCCTCCTCCAGCCTGGAGTAACCACCACTCGTTTGCTGGGTGAGCTTATCTCTGGTGTATAGGTATGTGTTTGAGGGGGAGGCCTCATAGGACAGCCTTGGTTTCCCTGTAGAACCTTTTTAAGGAACATTCCTCCCCCTTTTCAGTGGCACCGCTCCAAGCAGGAAAGGTATAATAGCTGCACTCATGCACGAAAGCCTTGGAATGATGCTGGGCTGAAAAGATGGAGCTTGTCATCTTGCCTGGCTGATGGCAGGAAGTGCAGCGAGACCCCTGATCCAGCAGAAGGACAGCGCAGCGGCGTGACTGAACAGGCCGAAGGACGTGTCTGCATCGCTATAACAAACCATTTTGCATATTTTCTCCCCTCCAACGACAATTAATTTCACTTTCAGCCCCCCCTCCTCATCTGTTCTTCCTCTGCCCCATCTGTGTGGTACTGCTCTTGTCCTCCCTCCCTCTCTCTCTCTCTCTCTCTCTCACACACTCCCCTCCTCTCTCGCTCTCCTCTCTCATTTTCTCCGGCGCTCATCGCTCAGTGTCACCGGAGAGCCGCAAGCTGTCGCCCCCCTCCAACCCCGGGCAGGTTCAGGGGGAGGTCAGGCGGGCTGCCTCGACTGCCGTTTCAGCTGCTGCTGCCATAGCAACAGAAGCAGAAAGCACAGACACCAGGGGCTTGTGTCGAATGTAACACTCCACCGAATATCTCACTTCTCTTCTTCATTCCTTCCCGTCCCCTCTCTCTTCCTCCGCTCCCTCCCTCCCTCTCTCTAACTCAAACAGGGCAGGAATGTGGACAAACACACACATATGAGCTCAGTGCCGTAGAAGTGCAAATGCCTCAAAATGCGACGGCTGGTGACCAGAGCCGATGGCGTGGGCCTCCGCGAACGATCGAGCATGAAATCGAAGAATTCTCTGCTGGCCAGCAATGAAACTGTCGCTCATGTCACACACAGGTGTCAAAACGTCCCACGGCAGAGAATGAGCTCATCCTTCAACCGCGCTACTGCCGACAAACCATGCTGCCGAGCGAGGACAAGGCCTGCTGGCATCATACAGAGAAGCTGGCACCCCTAACAACCACCTGGAAGACCTGGTAGACCTACAAACACCTTCCCCCATCAGATAACCAGCACTGACATCTTGAAAACATCAAAGCGGCCTCAGATCTGAGAACCTCCACAGGTGCTTCTGTCCTCAACACTTTGGAGGTCTGAAAGGAGGTGTAGCTGTTCAAAAAGCTCCCCACTGAGAAAAGGGGACACACGCATCCAACCAAGAAGCTGCTGGTGGTGTTCTCAGAACAATGGGCTGACTGTCCACCCCGGAGTCCAGAACCTCAACACCACTGGATGAGTTTGGGGTTACCTGGATGGTGAGAAGAAGCCGACAGTGCTAAACCAGCTTCTAAGACTGAACCTCGGAGGTGTGTCTCTGTGGGGAACTGAAAGTGAGTCTCCTGAGAAGAATGGAAGCTGGAGTGAAGGTGAAGAGTGGACACACTGAACACTCAAACATCTGACTGACTTCCTGGTGCTGAGAAAAGCGAACACTAAGTCACTGCGTTGGCTGAAACCTAAACAAATGAAGGGTGGTCTCTGAGCGGCTCCTGCCAGAGTTCTGTCCTGAAATGAAGGTATTAATGTGGAGTGCTGCAGTAACAGACTCTGGGAAGACTTTACACTAGAAGCTGAACATTGCTGTGAGGATTTGATTGAATATTAGTGAGGTCAGCTGCAGATGGTCCATTGCTCTAAGGATTTGACTGAGCATAAGTGAGGTCAGGTACTGATGCTGGAACGTTGCTGTGAAGATTTGATTGAGGTCAGGTGCTGATGTTGAACACTGCTGTAAGGATTTGATTGAACATAAGTGAGGTCAGGTACTGATGCTGGAATGTTGCTGTGAAGATTTGATTGAGGTCAGGTACTAATGTTGAACATTGCTGTGAGGATTTGATTGAACATAAGTGAGGTCAGGTACGGATGCTGTAACATTGCTGTGAAGATTTGATTGAGCATTAGGGAGTTTAGGTACTGATGCTGGAACATTGCTGTGAAGATTTGATTGAGGTCAGGTACTGATGTTGAACATTGCCGTGAGGATTTGATTGAGATCACGTACTGACTGATGCTGGAACATTGCTTGAACATTTGGAGTCAGGTACTGCTGTGAACAGCCTCTGGGAAGATTTTACACTAGAAGATGCCCTGTAACATTGCTGTGAGGATTTGATTGAATATTAGGGAGGTCAGGCTACCAGATGGTCCATTGCTCTAAGATTTGACTGAGGTCATAAGAGGTTGGTATTGCATTGAACTGGAACGCTTGCTTGCTGCCTGAAGATTTGATTGAGCTGTCAGGTACTAATGTAGTGAACACTGCTGTGGATTTGCTCTAAGGATTTGACTGAAGCATAAGTGAGGTCAGGTACGGATGCTGTAACATTGCTGTGAAGATTTGATTGAGCATTAGGGAGTTTAGGTACTGATGCTGGAACATTGCTGTGAAGATTTGATTGAGGTCAGGTACTGATGTTGAACATTGCCGTGAGGATTTGATTGAGATCACGTACTGATGTTGAACATTGCATTGAACATTGGTGCAACAGCTAACACCACCACCCGCCAGGAACCTACCAACGCATATGGGCGACTGGGGGTCGAATCTCGGCCTGGGTGACAATGCTGTGCTACACCAACAACGGTCTTTGGGCCAGACTCACAACACTACCTTTAGACAGATCCGTTTCTGGAGCACCAGGAATCTGGTGAACCAGCTGAGGTCATGCAGAGGTTACCTATTTGTTGTAGGCTGTCAAAGCGAAGGGGGCACAAGGACAGGGTCAAAGCTGTGCCAAAGGCCGACCTTTCCTAGAGAGAGCGGCGAAGAGCAGGGGTTGCGTATGTGTATGAGAATAGACGAGGGAGGAGGTCAAACAGAGGACAGTTTTGGGGTGTGGGGAATGGACGCATGAGGCTCCATTAGAAGTAAATTGAGCAGCACACTGCGCGTATGCCTGATGGAAGGGCTGGGTAGAGTAGCCTGGAGCCACAAACCAGTAACAATATTATTAATTGGAGTAACACAGTGATAGCAGCGAACGCGTCGCTCCGGAAATCAGCTTGGGTAGAAATACAAACGAAGCTCCTCATAAAACTGCGTCCACTGAGGAACTGTGGTGGTCCGTTCCCAGCATAGGAACTGCAAACCGTTCAGCTCTATTGGGCCTTTGGGTTTAACGAAGCCGCTAAAGCTCCAAAGTGAGGGACGTCAGCAACAGTAGAGCAACTGGACCTAACTGGGAGCTGAATGTTAAACGGAGGAAAGGTGAATGAGCAATAGTTAGCATAATGTTAGCATGATGAGGATGAGTTAGCGTAATGTTAGCATGATGAGTTAGCATAATGTTAGCATGATGAGGATGAGTTAGCATAATGTTAGCATGATGAGGATGAGTTAGCATAATGTTATAACAATATGGCATTCTGTGATTGGCCTTTGCGACGTTTGGGATGCAAGAGCTAGAGTTGAGACGCGAGAGTTAGACTGATAGATCAAAGACCTCTGTGATGGACAGTTGCAAAAAAGAGCAATGCTGGCTGCTGGCCAAGGCCTAGGGTCAGCAGTGCAGCTCGGCAGCCTGGTAGCATTAGCTACTGTCCTCCAGGGATGTTTAGAGGCATTGGGAGCTTTCAGCCTAAATACAGCATTTGAAAAATATAACTCACGGAACAAAGTCTGTTTGGTTAGCTTAATGTTTATCCCGCTATCGGCCTTGCACATCTCGATTTGCCAAGACGTCAGATTGGTGTCAGAAGTGGGACCCTACCGCTGAAAAACAAGAGCCAGAGTGGAAGAGAAAAGATCCACAGTGATGGACAGTGATGATAAAGAGCGATGCTGCCCCGAGGACTACAAAAGGGCGACGGGTATCGAAGACAGCCGAGGTGACAGCGATGGTCTCCTGGCAGTGCAGCACGTCAGCATTAGCCACTGCCCTCCAGTGCCATTTGGTGTCGGGGCGGTTTGGCAGGTATGTCCGGTCAGAAGGTGTTGCCGTGGGGACTAGAATAATGTGACCTTTGAACAGAGCGGTGAGTAGCATTCCACTATTGGCTTTTGCAATTGTAGATGCATAAAGGCTTGTGGGAATAAGTTATTAGCCTAAGGAGGCCGACATGTGTTGCATGTGCTATAGCATGATGAGCTGTTGGGTAGGCGAAGTGGGTTCTTACCATCAAGAAATTTTGGAGGTGACCTACCTGCTATCTCAGCTGTTCGGGTACCGCTGGGGGCATGTTCCTTCTGGCTCCATGTTTAGTAACACAGTCCTTGCATGAACCATTCTCTCGGGTAGACTAAAAGCACAAAAATATATCTGATATATAATTAATTTAGAGATTTCTTTTGCTGGGTGGCCTGAGGGTGGTCCAGCATTGGCAATCACACAGTGTGGTGCAGACTTTATCAAGACAGTGGACCATTATATATCCGCTAACAAGTCTCCATGTGATCATAGAGCACTAAACATAGCCAGCATTGTTACACATAGCACATATTGGTAACCAATAGCCTAATCAATAATAGGGCAAGTGCCTTTCCTTGCCTGCTGTTCTCCAGTTCTTCCTCAGAACCTATACAGTATGCGTGCCTGCACTGGCTCTTGATAAAAGACACACAGAACTCCCGAAGCGCGCATTACCGCTAGAACTACATCTCCCATAATGCACCGCGCACCGGGAGTCCCATTGTTGCCGGAAAGCTACATCGGAGAATGTTAAAGCAGCATGATTCCTCGAGGTAACGGGCGCTTTTTCTGCATCAGCCGGCATCTTTTATCGCCGGAAGTATATTTTAAATTAAATATAATTTAAATGCAGTTTATCCAGCTCTGCTAGTGGCTCTACGAAACTTGTTTTCCTAGCATGCTAGCTCAGCCAGCTAACTGGTGTAAATAAGCCTTCAGGGATGTTTGCTAGTTAGCCAGTTTAAGCAAAATAACTTATTTTCTCGGTTTATTTGAACCGCTGAAGTGCTGTTCGAAGTTTCTTGTTCCACCTTAACTACTGCAGCATTTAAGGTGGAACGGGGGAATTCGAGCAAGAAGCTGGCGCATAGAGTGCTTTAAGAGCTGTAGTTGGTTAAATGTTCTCCTTTATGTTGTTTTAGGACATAACTGGGCGATTTGTGCCTAAATATCGTGATATTGTCCGAATTTGTCTCAGTTTAGGATTATATTTGGGTCAAAATTCAAAACGTCGATGAGCCCAAACTGGACAAAACCTCTCTTTTCGTCTCTTCTAACTGCACCATAAACAATCTAACACTGTAATATACACACTGACCAGACACAAACCGCATTCCCAGTAAGGAAACTCACTGTAAATTGGATATATATGGATTTTAGCCGTTCTGTAAAAACAGTCCAGTGGGAAACATATAGACTCCACTTAAAGGGGAAATCCACCCATGTGTCGAAATTCCCTTATAACTGAGTGGTTAGGAGGATGGTTTTCCCATTAGGAAATCTGACATATAGCAAAATATATATTTCAAATATTATATTAGATTACATAGTAGTTATGTGACTTTGTTTGGGGTGATAAATACCCAGATGCAGTTCTACACACCCATTTCCATTCTGTGATCTGGTCCCAGAATGAAGCAAGCTGTTTCTCTTTTTTGGTGAGCTCATGAATAATCAGACGAGCTCTGCTATGATTGGCTGGTTAACAGTGTGGAAACAGACTAAATAAAATAAGCCTCTGTGTAAATAAGCTCCGCCCTCATACTGTTTAGGTAGCTATGCTAGTTACTCTGAGCTAATGCTAGTAGCTAACGTTTCCTGTACTAGCTACTGGCTCCATCTGGACACCAACACACAGTAGATTAAAGTTGATCCTCACTATGGAGCTCTCAGATTAAGATGATCTGCTCCAACCGCCACACACGGATACAATCACACAGCATGGCTGCTACTTACAGGCTACTGTTGGGGTGGTGGTGCTAATAAAGGTGGAGCTGCTTCTCTCTTCAGTCTCTTCAGGGTCAGGCGCTGAGCGGAGCTGCTCCATATTGTCCAGAGAGGTTTGGGAATCTGTCCGGAGTGGAATGTGCAGACTGCAGGATTAAAGGTGTTCCGGGATCCTGTTAGAGATGTGGAGCTGGGTTGTTTTGGGAATTTTCTGTTCACCCATAAACAGTGCCGCAGGACAATCTGGCGCCTGTACAAGCTGCAGTATTTAAGGTGGAACGGAACATTGGATTAGGAAGTTGGTGAATAGGAAGAACTTCAGTCTGGGTTAAAGATGAGCATCAACCATGTACCGCTGACACTTGGGATCCTTGGGAAGGGAATAATAAGTGCCCACATCCCCTTCCCAGCCTGGAACGTTGGATTTCTCCACATAGTCCCAACATTTTGGTTCTGCAGCTTCGTTGTGGTTGTATGTAAATGTCGGGGGTGTAAATATTAATGAGTCTGTTCCGTAACGGTTCAGAATTTTGGAATCATGCCCGATTTGAAGGAGGAACAACAGTGTTTGAGGTTCACTATGTGTCAGATCTATCTACTGAGCTCTCCTTATTCAACTACTCCCATGCAAATACGTTTTACAGGCTATGGCAACGTAATTCATGGTATAGTAATTTAACATTGTGTAAAGCTCTGTCGGTAATGTGCTACAATCATACGTGGTTTTATTTCTGAATTTCTGAAATTAATGTATATTTTTCTTGTATAAATGTATATGTTATACCCCTTAACCTGACCTCTAAACCTTTCTCAGTCTCGACCGTTACCTCAGAATAGACCTGAACCTGGAAATCTGTGTATGATTAGTAAATACTTGCTGCATTAGCAGCGTAGTAAACAATTCCTATTATTCACCAACAGGCTGGATAATGGAGACACAGGGCAAGAGGGGGAACTCCAAACAGCAGACCCCAGCTCACTGCAGCCCCCCAGCTCACTGCACAGCTCACTGCAGACTTCCAGCTCACTCCAGACCCCCAGCTCACTGCACAGCTCACCTCAGACTTGCAGCTCACTGCAGCACTCGAGCTCACTGCAGCACTCGAGCTCACTGCAGCCCCCCAACTCACTGCAGCCCCCCAACTCACTGCAGCCCCCCAACTCACTGCAGCCCCCCAACTCACTGCAGCACTCCGGCTCACTGCAGCACTCCGGCTCACTGCAGCACTCCAGCTCACTGCAGCACTCCGGCTCACTGCACAGCTCACTGCAGTCCCCCGGTTCACTGCAGTCCCCCGGTTCACTGCAGCCCCCAGGCTCACTGCACAGCTCACTGCAGTCCCCCGGTTCACTGCAGCACCCCAGCTCACTGCAGCACTCGAGCTCACTGCAGCACTCAAGCTCACTGCAGTCCCCCGGTTCACTGCAGCACCCCAGCTCACTGCAGCACTCGAGCTCACTGCAGCACTCAAGCTCACTGCAGCACCCCAGCTCACTGCAGCACTACAGCTCACTCCAGACCCCCAGCTCACTGCAGCACTCGAGCTCACTGCAGCACCCCAGCTCACTGCAGGCCCCCAGCTCACTGCAGCACTACAGCTCACTGCAGCACCCCGGTTCACTGCAGCACCCCGGTTCACTGCAGCACCCCGGTTCACTGCAGCACCCCGGTTCACTGCAGGCCCCCAGCTCACTGCAGACGCCCAGCTTAACTTCAGATGCCTTTTTCCAGAGCACCACCACAGCAGCCCACTTCCTTCGGGCTGAGCGGGAGCTCAGTGCTCGTCTACGAACTCTGACCTTTGAGGATCCAGTTCGATACATCTACGACCCACTGGACTATGCCTGGGAGACCCATCGCTGCTACGTGGAGACGTACTGCCACAGTGGTCAGAGCGTCCTCTTCCTGGGAATGAACCCGGGGCCCTTCGGAATGGCCCAGACAGGGGTAAGAGGAGTTCAGTGTGGATAGAGAATACAACACACGTCTAAAGGTTCCAGGCAGTCTTTCATTAACACAGTTAATGGTGCACCTGTTTCTGATAATGAAGCTCACTCAGTTACTGAGCCTGACTTACACTCATCATCAGACTAATAGCTGCACCCAGAAGGAATCTACTAATGCTAATGATTCAGGAAGGAAGGATGGGCCTGATCTCTGTACCTGACTGAGTATATAAGGTCCTGTTGCCATTCTGATTTGTACGGTCATAACACGTCCACCTCCACCCCTACCGCACCATCTGCAGGAACTGTGTGAGGATGTTCAAGCTGCATGGGATGGATTATCACAGGACTCCATTAGGAACCTCTACAGCTCCATACCGAGACGTCTGGCGTGTTGGGTTAGCGAACACGGCGGCCCGACGCCATACTGAGAGACAGACTTCTGTATGTGTAGCTCAATAAATATTGATCATATCAGTCTAAATTTATCATCAGTTATTGATCCTGGTCACCTTTATCCTCCTTCCCAACAGCACCGCACTCCCACACCTCCTTCTGGGTGCCACTGCTGTTTTGATGATGGGTGTAGATTACTAGGACGCTGCTTTTTCCCCTAAAATCACTCAAGATCCTCCATGAATTTGTCTCCTGTGTCTTCTCCAAGGTCCCGTTTGGTGAGGTGAAAGCCGTCCGCGATTGGCTGAAGATCACGGGGGAGGTGGGCCACCCGGCTAACGAGCACCCCAAGCGGCGAATCAGTGGCCTGGCCTGCACTCAGAGTGAGGTGAGCGGGGCCCGCTTCTGGGGCTTCTTCCAGGAGCTCTGCGGAGAACCCGACAACTTCTTCCGCCACTGCTTTGTACACAACCTGTGCCCGCTGATCTTCATGAGCCAGTCCGGGAAGAACCTGACCCCACCTGAGCTTCCAGCAGCAGAACGGGACAGCCTCCTTTTGCACTGCGACTCTGCGCTGTGCCAAGTGGTCAGAGTGCTGGGGGTCTCCATGGTCATCGGCGTGGGCAAAGTGGCCGAGCAGCGAGCTCGCCGTGCTCTCTCTGAAGCTGGCATCACTGTAAGGGTGGAGGGTGTCATGCACCCTTCCCCAAGAAACCCCCTGGCCAATAAAGGCTGGGCAGCTGTAGCCAGAGCCAAGCTAGGGGAACTGGGGGTGTTGAGTATGATCGCCAAGTGACTGCTTCAGTGCTCGTGGACATTCTTACCGTGCATTAAACAGGAACTGGAGAACCGGTAAATGCACATGCATATGCTAAATCATATGGTGGCTAGCTGTGTGTTATAATATACAGTTTTAATGTAAATATTATTTTATGTTTTTATGTTTCCATATAGAAAGAGAATGGAGTCTCTTCTGCGTTTAGTCTTCATGTTGTGGTGTTGTCAAATGAAACAAGAACTTTCTTTATTGTAATGTAGCATAATTTTATTTTGTATTATTTTGGGCCATTTCTGTTGGCCTGTTCATCATGAATCATTCACAAGCTGAAATAATCATACAGAGGTCAAGTTTTAATATGGATGTGATGCTTTATACCTTGACTTTTAAGGTTCCCTGAACAGTTTTGTTAAGGCTATGCACAATAATAACAGACTTATAGTTATTAATGACCTATTAAAGTAAGGTAAGGTGGTTAATTGTCCATTAAATGCTAATTGGTTCCATCTAAACATATTAAAGAGCATGTGTCCTATGAAGATCCCTGGACATCAACTTTTTCACCGTTTTCCAACCTGTTGAGCTGTTCTGATTGGCTGTCCTGTATTGATAAAACAGCCCGGGCCGAAACACTCCTTCGGTGTGAGTGGGCGGGGCTGGAGAGGTGAATAGATACACTCATTATTGAAAGAACATCTGCCCCCAGAAGGAGGTGTGGGAGTGCGGTGGTGTTGGGAAGGAGGATAAAGGTGACCAGGATCAATAACTGATGATAAGTTTAGACTGATATGATCAATATTTATTGAGCTACACATACAGAAGTCTGTTGATTCGTCAGTATAATTCGTATGGCGTCGGGCACCGCCGTGTTCTATTAACCCAACACGCCAGACGTCTCTGGTATGGAGCTGTAGAGGGTTCCTGATGGAGTCCTGTGTATAATCCATCCCATGCAGCTTGAAACATCCTCACACAGTTCCCTGCAGATGGTGCGGTAGGGGTGGAGGTGGAGGGACACCAGGTCTTCTGGACGTGTGACAAACAAAAACCGTCATCTCGGTGGCTGACCACGGTGCCTCCACACACGGATTCGTTGGGCGTCTCCACCAAGACTAAAGCGGGACTCGTCACTGAAGATGACCCGCTGCCATTCTGAGTCACTCCATGACAGTCTGGTACGACACCACTGCAGTGTTTGGTGACGGTGACGTGGTGTTAAGGACAGTCGTGGTAACGGTCTGTGTGCGTGTAGTCCTGCGTGGTGCAGCCGTCTGCCGATGGTGCTGCACTAACAGGAGGACTCATGGAGGACACCACTGCTCGCTGGAGGTCTGTAATCGGGTCAGGTACAGAGACTATGTCACATGTGCGGCTGAGTGTGAAACTTGAATCATTAGCATGTCTTATGATGTCAAACCTGCACACCGAGTTTCAGTCCTGCCGGTTGTTTCCTTCTGGGTGCAGCTGTTCTTTTAAGGTTCCAGTCAGAAGTACACACCTTTACTCAGGATCTCACTCCATCATATTCACCGTGTAAGCCATCTTACCAAACGCTTTATGGGAAAGAACTCAGACCTGTGCTTTTGCATGGGCATAACACAAACCTGAATCTTCTCCTCATATTCCTTTTCAATAAGTTCCATCGCCCACCAGCTCTCCTTTGGGTAAAGCATGCTGTCTGTCATCTTTCTTTGTTAGTGTGTGAAGCCAGGGAGCCTGAACACCGGCACCGCTTTCCTTCACCTTCAGGGCAGAAAGGAGGTGAAATTGTGCTGTTTGTTTGGCTTTGCTCTGTGAGGATGGATGGATTGCGCTCGTCCTCTGTTCTCTCCCACGGCTGGGTGCAGGTAGGTCGAGAGGCCGTTGAAGAGGGTGATGAAGGACGGATACATGAGCGGGTGCTTTGCACCTGACTTTCACTGTGTAGCTCATTCTTTTATCCTAACACAGAATTCACTGGCCATTTTATTAGAAACACCTACATTGTGCATAGTCGCTGGCCATTTTATTGGAAACACCTACCTTGTGCTGGCACTTACTGGCCACTTTATTAGAAACACCCACCCTGTGCTTTATTGTCACTGGCCATTTTATCGGAAACACCCACCTTATGCTTTTTTTGTCACTGGCCATTTTATTGGAAACACCCACCTTGTGCTTGCACCTGCTGGCCACTTTATTAGAAACACCCACCCTGTGCTTTATTGTCACTGGCCATTTTATCGGAAACACCTACCTTGTGCTTGCACCTACTGGCCATTTTATTGGAAACACCCACCTTGTGCTTGCACCTGCTGGCCATTTTATCTGAAACACCCACCTTGTCCTATGTTGTCACTGGCCATTTTATTGGAAACACCTACCTTGTGCTGGCACTTACTCACCACTTTATTAGAAACACCCACCCTGTGCTTTATTGTCACTGGCCATTTTAACAGAAACACCTACTCTGTGCTTCCGCTTACTGGCCTGTTTTATCGGAAACACCCACCTTGTGCTTGCACCTGCTGGCCACTTTATTAGAAACACCCACCTTATGGTTTTTTGTCACTGGCCATTTTATCGGAAACACCCACCTTGTGCTATATTGTCACTGGCCATTTTATCGGAAACACCTACCTTATTCTTGCACTTACTGGCCACTTTATTAGAAACACCCACCTTGTGCTTTATTGTCACTGGCCATTTTATCGGAAACACCTACCTTGTTCTTGCATTTACTAGCCACTTTATTAGAAACACCCACTTTGTGCTTTACTGTCATTGGCCATTTTATCGGAAACAGGAAGCAGGCTGAGTAACAGTGTTGGCGTATCTCTCTCCTATACATGCGGGTCATATAGAAACATCAGCAGTCCAAATGAAAGCCGCAGTGAATGACTTCCTCTCATGTCCCTGCTCACTCTCTCCATTTGAGCTTGTTGCTGAAATGTCCCAAAGGCTGAGAGCTGCCGCGTCTCCTTAACGACTGCCGTCTCTCTCTTCTGCGGCGCGTTATTAATTAGCCTGATGAGCCTTGCTGCTGGCTGATGGGATTTGCTCTGGAGCACAGGGCTCCTAACGGTGCGCGTGCAGACACAGCCTGTCTATCAGCCCTCCCACCAGCACTTCCGGGGAGTAATGATGGAAGCAGGAGCGCATGGTAAGTTGTTTGCCTGTCATTACCGCGGTACCGAACTTGGTATACGGCATGGCAGCAGACTGCAGACGTCTAGTCTAGCTCTTTTGACCAACCACAGACTCACATTAGCCTCCCAGGTGAAACAGACGAGTCCCCTCTTTGATGTTCTGGGTCGTTTGGTTGAGGCGACATTGAGCTCCTGGACAACCAGGTACAACCACAGAGCAGGTATGATGTGGGTGGTGGATCATTCTCAGCACCGCAGTGACACTGACGTGGTGGTGGTGTGTTAGTGTGTGTGGTGCTGGTGTGAGTGGATCAGACACAGCAGTGCTGCTGGAGTGTTGAGACACTGTGTCCACTCACTGTCCACTCTATTAGACACTCCTACCTTGCTGGTCCACCTTGTAGATGGACAGTCAGAGACGATAGCTCATCTGCTGCTGCACAGTGCAGTGTTGGTCATCCTCCAGTCCTGCAGCAGTGGGCACAGGACCCCCCACCTCCATTGGTAATTCTGTCTGTAGTAAATGACGCTGCAGAATCGTCTTTATTAAGAGTGTTTATAAAGCGACACCAATATGAGTCCTCAAATACCGCAACGTGCCTTTTCCCCCAAAATCATTCCGAAGTAATACATCTCTGAAGTGGTGCGTCATTCCATAGTCGCCGCCATGCCCATTTTAGGAACAACCTCTGTCCCACTAGTAAACAGAAACGCTCCAGAGTTGAGACTGCCACTGGATCCCCTGAATGATGAGGTGGTGAAGGAGCCCAAGCACAAATACCGGCTTCTCCTAATGCGCTCTACATCCGCCAAGGAAACCCACCAGCTACTCACAGGAACTGAGCAGGCCCGTTTTCACCATTCCGGGTTTTCCCTCTATCACTTTCTGCTGGCAGTTAAATTTGTTTTATAACAAAAACAGCCATACCTGGAATTCCATACATTATCAGGCCAAGAACAGGATATGACCGGAAATCCTGAAGCGTATTCAGATTTGAGAGTAAATGCCGGAGTTCATGCTTGCAGCCGTCACTTTGCAGAGAGCCATGTTTATATAATGGTGTCAGGTTAAGTCAGGCTCAGAGGACCTGAGGATGATGTACCTGCTGCCGTTTCTATTGGCATACCTTCCAAAAGCCCAGAATTCCTGAACCTGTTTGTTCAAGAGCATCCACATGGCTTGGGACAGATGTCAACAGCCGATACAAGGATGAGAAGTCTGAATTAGCTTCTCGTTACCATTTCCTACCCGCCTTGAATGGAGTGCAGGTGCCAGTGGAACCGAATACCTGTATTAATACTGGGATGTGAGGAAGGCCCTCATCACTGCCTCATCATTTGGTCTGGAAGACAGTGGGAATGTGAAAGCAGTCATGGAATGTTCTGTGCCAGAGACAGAAGAGGACATTCAAACTTTTGAGCCAGCATCTGTCATGGTGTGGGGGACATCAGGACCTGCGGCATAGGTGACCTGGATCGGTGGGGACTTACCATTGACACAGGAGCATAAATATATAAACATATATATAATCTTTTCCATGTCAGTAAATAAGATCCTTGATTGATTTACAGAATGTCCCAACTTTTCCAGAAATTCCATTTTTGGCAATATTGGTATAGGGGCTCCTTACCTACCTCATACTTCAGGTGATCCGGTGGTGTTTGGAGGAAAAGTGTCGGCACTGCCTATGGTATTGGTGTGCTAGCACTGAAATCCAGAAACAGCGTTTATTATTCCCATAGAGGAAGCCAGCTTAAACCCGGAATTCCTTATAATGGCATAACCGGGACTGTGGAATAATGATATGACTTAGGAGGTCAGTGTAAAGGACTTCCTGTTTCTTCCGTCATGGTTTTTAAGTCCACCATAGACTTCTATTGGTGGACCTTGGTGAAAAGGGTGACCTCATATCACACCCAGATGGCACCCTTTGGATTCCACAACCCGACCAAAACCTTGAAGCTACTGGCCTGCCCAGCGATGCCGCTACCTACGCCGCGATCTGTAGGACATTCCTATTCCCAGCTCACTTCTGCATCTATAGTGTTCATGCCAGCTTTGTATGTGTCTGACAGTGTGACCTCTGGATGACCCCATGAGCAGCACGCGAGGTGAAGACTGGGGGGGGCTGTGCCTGCGTTAGATGGCTGATGGTTGTCAGAGCCATCAATACCATGATGAATGGAGGCGTGGGTTATTAAAGCAGAATTAGAGCAGGGAGGGGGCAGCCCGGGTGATAAATGGAGAGGCGTGGAGATCCACGAGAGACAGACACAGAGAGACGGTGGACAGAGATGGAGGAAGAGGGAGTGAGGGAGAGCGGGAGAGAGGGATGGGAAGTGGTAAACGAAAAGAGAAATGAGAGAGAGAGAGAGAGAGAGATGGAGACGGGGTGGAGAGGGCACAGAGGATGGCATGAAGGAGGCATCATCATTCTTTATTATTCTCCCGAGCGGTACGAGGTGGAGGGAGGGAACCGCACGGGGCAGGACGCTAAAGTGATAGAATAAAAAAGAGAGGGGGAAGAAGGAAGAAGGAAACAACAAGGAAAACCTTCAGTGGCCATAATTCAATCCGGCCGTAATAATAAAACTCAGTGTTGTATAAGAGGCAGACAGACAGACAGACAGATAGATAGATAGATAGATAGATAGATAGATAGATAGATAGATAGATAGATAGATAGAGAGTTAATTGCAGGAGCTATAGGATCTATAAAATGCAGTTGCATCATATTATTATTATTATTATTATTATTATTATTATTATTATTATTATTATTATTATTATCACAACAGATTATTATTATTATTATTATTATTATTATTATTATTATTATTATTATTATTGCTATTGCTATTGCTATTATTATTATTATTATTATTATTATTATTATTATTGCTATTATTATTATTTTTATTATTATTATTATTATTATTGCTTTTATTATTATTATTGTTATTATTATTATTATTATTATTATTATTATTATTGCTTCTACTACTACTACTACTATTATTATTATTATTATTATTAATATTGCTACTACTACTACTACTACTACTACTACTATTATTATTATTATTATTATTATTATTATTATTATTATTGCTATTGCTATTGCTATTGCTATTATTATTATTATTATTATTGCTATTATTATTATTATTATTATTATTATTGCTTTTATTATTATTACTGTTATTATTACTATTATTATTATTATTATTATTATTATTATTATTATTATTGCTTCTACTACTACTACTACTATTATTATTATTATTATTATTAATATTATTATTATTATTATTATTATTATTATTATTATTATTATTATTATTATTATTGCTACTACTACTACTACTACTACTACTACTATTATTATTATTATTATTATTATTTATTGAACACTAATCATAGTGGCCGCAGCTCAAAGTGCTTTACACTTGTACATATGTTGGGCTATATGATAAAAGTGTTATATCACAATACATTTTCATGACACACAGTATACATCACCATGTCATTTATATGAGATTCATAAAGCGCTCTACCATCTGCACTAAACCCAGTTAACAGGCTGAATGAGGATCACTTTATAAACACACCTGTAGTCAGTTCACCTGTAGCTTCTCTGATATCACCACCCCTAATTAAACATATAGTATACATACTTACATTCACATCAGACAATATGATCAACCAGGCTAAATTAAATAACCAGGAGACGTATAATTACCATATGTAAATTAGAATTCAGTCCTAAGTTCTTTATTCAGTTCCAGAGATGTTTGTACCGCTCTTCACTGGCTAATTAAGGCTGACGTCACTTCCGGAGTTTAGGAGCGGAATAACCGAGAGTCTCTCCGTGTTTCCTGTGTTGTATAAGAGGCAGACAGACAGACAGACAGATAGATAGATAGATAGATAGATAGATAGATAGATAGATAGATAGATAGATAGAGAGTTAATTGCAGGAGCTATAGGATCTATAAAATGCAGTTGCATCATATTATTATTATTATTATTATTATTATTATTATTATTATTATTATTATCACAACAGATTATTATTATTATTATTATTAATATTATTATTATTATTATTATTGCTATTGCTATTGCTATTATTATTATTATTATTATTATTATTATTATTGCTATTATTATTAT
>JAMWET010001150.1:40000-180809 GCA_024036415.1 Prochilodus magdalenae
GCTGTTGGGCCAATGACTCTTATTTGACTCTCGTTTTTTCCCGGGCCGTATTATTTTTCTCCGTAGAGAAAAGATTGTCATCCATCACTACTCACCCACGGAGAGTGGGAAGATGCACCCTGCACACACCGCAGATCACTCACCGCCAGGCGTGCACGGAGAGCACCGAGGGAATAGGAACCCATAGGGTCTAATATGATGTTACTACTCGCCCGTACGTGTGCGGAGACTCGCACTCGCGGATTCGTACACCTAGGACGTGCGGTTCTGAGATAAATACACCTTCTGCAAATCTCCATTCATCATAAATACAAATGCTTACCCACTTAGTGCGCACTGACATAACCGCAAACAAAGTGCTCTGATGCACATTAATTCAGATTGATACGTCCAGGGCTTGTGGTTGGGGGATAGAAATCCATCTAGGATGGTCCATCCTTGTTTTTAGCATGTCTCAGCCGAGCCAAAATGAGACAGATGAATGGTCACAAATCAGGGCTTTCGGGTGACGCTAATCGCCGACCCCCTCCTCTTTCTCGAGCCTCGTTTTCTTCTGGTTTTATTAGTGGTTTATTTATTGGTTTAGTTAATGTCTTCGCTAATTCTGACCCGACTCTGTCTTCATTACACTCTCCGGAGTGAGGAGTCATTAGCAGCGCTCTGATTGGGGTGTGCCTGTCGGGGGGTGGATAGGGCATTCTGCAACGCTGTTCTCTCTAATTACTCGAGTTGGGTTCTGCCTTTAGGGAAAGCTTGAGAGGTAGCTTGGAACTGCCTCTTAGATAGTCAATATACAAGGCTGCCGCATGTAACTACACTCGGTTGCACAAATACACTCACCATCGCTCGTACGTGCATGCGACGTAAGCAAGGACTGGCCTTATTGCTGTACCTGACTGACTATATAAGGCCGTCCTGTTGTACGTGCTCACCATTCTGACTTACGCTGTTGGGTTGGTAGCTTCCTTTGCAAGTGAAGTACACCTTGGAGTACAGCAACTGGAAGAGTTGGAGAGGGGTCGCATCGAATGAGTTGGTCTTCTTGACGGTCACGCAGATACTACCTTAGCACGCTGTCTGGAAGACCTACACAAACCACGGAAAGAGAGCTGATGGATTGTCAGACCTAGGTGGAGTGACCCAACAGCCACGATTACAGACCTCCAGCGAGCAGTGGTGTCCTCCATGAGTCCTCCTGTTAGTGCGGCACCATCGGCAGACGGCTGCACCACGCAGGACTACATGCACACAGACCGTTACCACGACTGTCCTTAACACCACGTCACCGTCACCAAAGACTGCAGTGGTGTCGTACCAGACTGTCATGGAGAGACTCAGAATGGCAGCGGGTCATCTTCAGTGACGAGTCCCGCTTTAGTCTTGGTGGAGACGCCCAACGAGTCCGTGTGTGGAGGCACTGTGGTCAGCACCGAGATGGACGGTTTGTGGTCACACGTCCAGAAGGCCTGGTGTCCCTCCACCTCCACCCCTACCGCACCATCTGCAGGAACTGTGTGAGGATGTTCAAGCTGCATGGGATGGATTATCACAGGACACCATTAGGAACCTCTACAGCTCCATACCGAGACGTCTGGCGTGTTGGGTTAGCAAACACGGCGGCCCGACGCCATACTGAGAGACAGAGTTCTGTATGTGTAGCTCAATAAATATTGATCATATCAGTCTAAATTGTTAACAGTTTATATCCTATCACGGTACCACACTGGAATTCACTGAGCTCCTGAGAGCGACCCATTCTCTTACTGATGTCTGTAGGAGCAGTCTGCATGTCTAGGTGCTTGGTTTTATACACCTGTGGCCATTGGGGTGATGGGAACACCTGAATTCAGTGGTTTGGATGGGTGAGTGAATGCTTTGGTTATATAGTGTGTCTATAGGCTAATATAATATAATACAGTAATGTCAGTGTATCTCTCACCTCAGTCATTGGGTGTATGGGCCTACAGTCAGAGAACAGGAGCCATGCAAGATGTCTAAATGGGCTTTAGCCAGTGGTCCTCCTCCTCTGTTGAGCCATTTCTGCCTTGTCTCCATTCTCTATGAAATCCAGCTTCCTACCAGTAAGACTGATCTGCCTTTGTCTGCGGTTGTCAGCCAGAGAGTAAACATGCATAATCAAGAAGGGGTTTTCCAGAACCAGTACAGACCAGCACTGTTGTCAAGTAAGCTTGACACTATAGCCCACATGACTGTTCCCCACCCGACAGAAAGAAATTTGTCTTACTTGGCCTTATTATTTGTCTTATTTGTTCTAATTGGACTTAATTATCTCAATTAGCCTGCTGGTTAGTACAGCAGCAATAAGCAATAGCCACCAAACTTCACACTGATGGTCCGCCGTTACCCATCGTTCTTTAGGCCTATCCTTCAGAATCTTTCCTCCCCCCAGTGGATCGTTCCTCATTAGTACTTCCAAGGTTTCAATCTAAGATGCACCAGTTTGCATGAAGCATTCTGCAAACACATTTTAAAGCCAATCCCAATGGGAGTCCCTGCGGTGTCAACCAGTCCTGATTGCTAGCATAGCTCCCAAGCCATAGGCTAATAGAGGCTAATGTGTTTACAGAATGCAGCCCAGCTAGTATTAGTGTACCTCTTCCCTCTGTCGTTGATTCTGTCTGTGTGTAATACAGAATTAACACTTTTTAGACAGAGAGGTAAAACGTTAACATGACAGGATATCAGAATTCGCTTTTAGCATGTATTCCTCTACATCTGATAGCCACTCCCAAACCTTTATCCTCTTAAGTCCACCATATATCCACTCCAGTACTCACTAACTAGCTAACGTTAGCACCCATGGGTAAAGCCAAATTGGACCTTTGTGGATATGCTTGAGGATACACAAAGCTAGCTAGCTAGCCTTAGCTATTTAGCCATATTCACCTTAGCTGTCAGTCGGTGCATGACAACTAAAACATGAAGATGTGGGTTCATAGCAAGAAACACCCCATACCACATACTATATATTATACTATACATACTATATCAAGCATATCTGCAAACGACCAGTTTGGCTTGCTCTTAGTTTGCCAGTAGGTGCTAACGTTAGCGAAGTCAGCTTAACTAGCTAACTAGCTAGTTAACATTAGAGCCCACTTCCACCAACACTTTATTTTTCTTCTTGGGTGGTTCTACCAACTGCAGACTCTCCTCTTCTCTTTCTTACCTCAGGGAAAGAGCTATATCGGCTATAGGCTAATATGTCATTAGCTTGTGGTACATTACCTGAGCGTAAGGTCCTGCATCTCTCTTTGTCCTGATCCAGTGGCATTGGGTGTCTGAGTTACTAGGAAATCAATGAAAAGACAAGCTGTGATCACATTCGGGTCTTTGATAAGATATGCAGCCTGGTACACAACAACATGGCACACTGGCATCACCACCTCAGCTAGCTTTACTGCTTCGTTTGTAACTAGAGTATATAGAATGTATATAGTTACAGTGGCCACAAGTCCGGATTCAGGCCGGACAGTCCAGTACCTGGACGGACGCCTATCAGTCCCCTTTTCAGGATGAACTATTTAAAATGTTCACTCGCCATTGTGTGTGCCATTGGCTCATGTCTGTGTCAGAGGACAAGCCTTGCATTTCATTGGTTTACTAAGATCATGTGACATCGTCATTCGCCGCAGGTCAGCCCTCTAAATGCTAGTCAATTAGTAAGCTCAAATGTCATCCATGTTATGATTTTAATTCTGTTCTAGTATCGTGTCCGACCCCTCACCCCCCATGACGTCCTCCATTTGGGGGTGGGATACTCTCCTTTTTGGGGTGTTGAAAGTGGCCACCCTGCCCATAGCCCATATATGGACGCTAAGCGTCAAGATCGGCCTGTTTGAATTCATCGTTTTGTGAAGCCATTTCAATATATTCACTTAGCCCCGCCCACTCGCCTTGAAATGGCAATGCATTCTTCAGCCTGAAGGTGCTGTGCAGCCAATCAAACGAGAGCTATTTTAGATAGATAGATAGATAGATAGATAGATACTTTATTGATCCCAGAGGGAAATTCAAGGCATCCAGTAGCAGGTATACAAACAAACTATACAGAAGTAACAACAGAAGAAAAAGAGACAATACTATAAAAGTATGAAGAGTATAAAATAGAGTCCTTAGTGTCTGTGTAAAGTGTAAAGTATAGATGGAGGTAATGGTATACCCGTTTTGCAAATTAAGAAGATGGCTGTTTTCAGCCATACAGCACAGTGCAAATACAGCAGTAATATAAATGTTGCAAAAAGTGTAAACAGTACAGAATGGAGTAGAATAATACAATATAAATAGATGTAGGGCATTTAGGGGGGCATTTAGGAGGGAGTGTGTGCAGAGATGGGGGTGTGTCCATTGGAGGGACTGGAATGAAAGAGTGTCCAGAGTTTTTCATCTGCTGTACTACTGTATTTTACATATGTCTTTAACTGAAAGTGTCTGGGCCCTTGTCAAATGTCCATCCATCAGTGGTGGGCCCTTGTTCAAAGCCGTTCAGTGTTGGGCAGTGTGTGGCGTTTTGATGGATATATAACCAGTGGAGGTCACAGGTGGGGGTCTGTCCCGAGGTGTGAGGAAACAGGATCAAACCGAGACACCAAAACACTCCCAGACATGTGAGCCCTAGCTCTCGGACAGGTACTTCCCCATACATGCATCATCCCCTCATGTTCAATCTCCATTCCTGTACACGTCCGCTTCATGTTCAGGGGGCTCAACTAGGTCAACAAACAAAAAGCAATTAAGTAGGACAGCAACTCCTTTGGGGATGCGTAATTAGAGAACTGTGTGGACAGCACCGTTCTAAATAGCCACTAAAAGCCTCATCTGTCATCCTTAAGGCGACCGCTGGCTCTAAGTCATGTGATCTGTGCCTGGTGCTGTGGATAAGAATAGCAGGCCGGTTTGTGGATTAGGAGAGACAAGGAGGCTGATTGTGATTGTTGTTGGTCGGCGCAAGGGTCAGGCTTTCAGCTGGGATGTCCTCTCCGTGACCCTGTGAGGGTGGTAGACATACAGTATGGATTATCAAAGCATACATTTGAACAGCAGGCCTGTTTGAAGTTCAGCTTGGGGAACATCAACATGAGCTACACCAACTTTAGCCCAGACATGTGATAAGGAGGCAGTGAAGGAGTCACTTCCCGAGCGAGCAGGGGTGCATACCCTCAGTTCAGGATGGGCTTCCTTACTGAGGGTGGGGGTCATGAACAGAGGGCCTGAATGAAGGTCAACAAACAAACCACATTATGTGAAGGACAGTGGAGTGAACTAACACATTATACTTTGGGTTACTGCGTAATTAGAGAACTGTGTGGACAGCACCGTTCTAAATAGCCACTAAAAGCCTCATCTGTCATCCTTAAGGCGACCGCTGGCTCTAAGTCATGTGATCTGTGCCTGGTGCTGTGGATAAGAATAGCAGGCCGGTTTGTGGATTAGGAGAGACAAGGAGGCTGATTGTGATTGTTGTTGGTCGGCGCAAGGGTCAGGCTTTCAGCTGGGATGTCCTCTCCGTGACCCTGTGAGGGTGGTAGACATACAGTATGGATTATCAAAGCATACATTTGAACAGCAGGCCTGTTTGAAGTTCAGCTCGGGGAACATCAACATGGGCTAAGTACTTTAGCCCAGCTGTGATAAGGAGGCAGTGAAGGAGTCACTCCGAGCGAGCAGGGGTGCCTACAGCAGTGAGGATGGGCTCTTACTTCTGAGGGTGGGGGTGGGACAACGAGGGCCTGAATGAACGCACACACCACATTATGTGAGGGTGTGAGTGACACTAACACATTATACTTACTGAGTTACTGTACACCAACACGCTACTTACAGCACACTAACACATTACACTTACTGAGTTACCGTACACCAACACACTACTTACAGCACACTAACACATTACACTTACTGAGTTACTGTACACCGACACTCTACTTACAGCACACTAACACATTACACTTACTGAGTTACTGTACACCAACACGCTACTTACAGCACACTAACACATTACACTTACTGAGTTACTGTACACCAATACACTACTTACAGTACACTAACACATTACACTTACTGAGTTACTGTACACCAACACGCTACTTACAGTACACTAACACATTACACTTACTGAGTTACTGTACACCAACACGCTACTTACAGTACACTAACACATTACACTTACTGAGTTACTGTACACCAATACACTACTTACAGTACACTAACACATTACACTTACTGAGTTACTGTACACCAACACACTACTTACAGCACACTAACACATTACACTTACTGAGTTACTGTACACCAATACACTACTTACAGTACACTAACGCATTACACTTACTGAGTTACTGTACACCAACACGCTACTTACAGTACACTAACGCATTACACTTACTGAGTTACTGTACACCAATACACTACTTACAGCACACTAACACATTACACTTACTGAGTTACTGTACACCAACACGCTACTTACAGTACACTAACGCATTACACTTACTGAGTTACCGTACACCAACACGCTACTTACAGCACACTAACACATTACACTTACTGAGTTACTGTACACCAATACACTACTTACAGTACACTAACGCATTACACTTACTGAGTTACTGTACACCAACACGCTACTTACAGTACACTAACGCATTACACTTACTGAGTTACCGTACACCAACACGCTACTTACAGCACACTAACACATTACACTTACTGAGTTGCTGTACACCAACACACTACTTACAGTACACTAACACATTACACTTACTGAGTTACTGTACACCAACACGCTACTTACAGTACACTAACACATTACACTTACTGAGTTACTGTACACCAACACACTACTTACACCACACTAACGCATTACACTTACATGCTGCTTCGGTGGGGACCTGTTAGTTCTGTGTTTGGCTGTGTTACAGTGACTGAAGTAAGAATGAATGTTGTTCTAAAGGTGGTGAGCGATTTTTTCTCAGCTACCAAATACAGTGTACCTTCCCATCCAGCACAGTCTGTAGACAGTTATTGGTTTTTGCCCCGTTCCTGGAGATCTATCTTCCTTCAGAGCTCGATTTCCTAATCTGCTACACCCTGACCACCTAATCCATCTCCACAGAAGAGCTTGATTAATTGTATCACGGAGTTCTTGGTGTTCAGATGATGAAGACTGTAACAACCTCAAAGTCCTGGACAAAATCAGAAACTCTTAATTCATGTAACTCATACGTAATGGAGATACCTGTTGTTCATGTTACAGGAGATATGTCTGTGGAGGCCAGAAAGAAGATAATCCACTTGTGTAAGTGTATTCAATCAAATTCGGACTGCAAGCTCCAGAGAAGCTCCAGAGAAGCTCCAGAGGGGCTCCTTTGTTTTTCCTTACCATGTGCTTCTGTTTGTTTTGGTTCATAGCCCCACCCTTTCTCCTCCCACTTGCCACGCCCCTACCTGCCCCTAGTTTGTGGCTCCTCCTCCTAATAAATAATATTAACTTCTTCTTATTATTGTTGTTGTTATTGTTCTCAGTGGTGGTGAAGGTAACCAGACGTCCTCCTCTAAAAGCTCCCTCACAGGAAGTTCCTACAGGAGGTGGTTCTGAATACGCTGCCTGATGTCTGAGACGCTGTTTATGATAGTGTGGAGAAGATCTCAGCCTTAAACTCCATTCATGGTGGAGGGATACATGCTGCAGGGCGCTGTGAGGTCAAATAGTCCCCCAAAGGAACTTAGTATTTCCAGGTTTTCCAGATTTTCATCATCAACATTCCATACACACTTAGAGGACACGTGTAGGTTCACTGGTGGCTTAGATAGCCTATATAGTGTCTGTATGTGTGTTCTAGACATGGAGAACCCTGGTTCCCATCACCACCACCTCACACCAAACATCTGTACCACCTCACACCAAACTCACTCTGGATCAGTCTGTTCATATCCTGAATTTTTCCAGAGATTTTGGAAACTGGTGGAGCTGTCCTTATAGGCTATAGTATTGGCCTTAAAGCTGCAGGCCAGAGAGCGAAGCAGAGGTGACCGGGTCAAAGTTCATCCTGGGAGCAGTTCACTGAGATGAAAGCCCCACTTTCTCAACAGAGGAGCTCAGTTTGAAACTGAGATCCAACCGATATTCACACTTCACACATCCCACCCCTAATGAATAAATAATAATAATAATAATAATTTATGAAATAAAATAATGATTTATTTTCAAGCAAGGCAGATCATATCCTTATTACAGGCTGTACACCCACCAGCCATCACATCCCTCTATCTACACTCCCTGTCCATCTTATCAGCTCCACTGACCATACAGGACACTCCGTAGGTGTACAGGTCCAGACTGTAGTCCATCTGTTTCTCTATGTACTGTATTACCCTGTTCTTCAATGGTCAGGACCCCCACAGGACCCCCACAGAGCAGGTAGTATGTGGTTGGTGGATCATTCTCAGCACTGCAGTGACACTGACTGGTGGTGTGTTAGTGTGTGTGGTGCTGGTGTGAGTGGATCAGACACAGCAGTGCTGCTGGAGTGTTTAGACACTGTGTCCACTCACTGTCCACTCTATTAGACACTCCTACCTTGCTGGTCCACCTTGTAGATGGACAGTCAGAGACGATAGCTCATCTGCTGCTGCACAGTGCAGTGTTGGCCATCCTCTAGTCCAAAGTGTTTATTGTGACACTCAATTCTGACAGAAATTTTGGATCATTGGTGGGTCTCCACTTTAACCCCTAACCCCTACCTTTACACTAAACCCTAACCCCTACATTTACACTAAACCCCCTAACCCCTATATTTACACTAAACCCCTAACCCCTACATTTACACTAAACCCCCTAACCCCTACATTTACACTAAACCCCTAACCCCTACATTTACACTAACCCCCTAACCCCTACATTTACACTAAACCCCTAACCCCTACATTTACACTAAACCCTAACCCCTACATTTACACTTAACCCCTAACCCCTACATTTACACTAAACCCCCTAACCCCTACATTTACACTAAACCCCTAACCCCTACATTTACACTAAACCCCTAACCCCTACATTTACACTAAACCCCTAACCCCTACATTTACACTAAACCCCTAACCCCTACATTTACACTAAACCCCCTAACCCCTACATTTACACTAAACCCCCTAACCCCTACCTTTACACCAAACCCCCTAACCCCTACATTTACATTAACCCCCCTAACCCCTACCTTTACACTAAACTCCCTAACCCCTACATTTACACTAAACCCCCTAACCCCTACATTTACACTAAACCCCTAACCCCTACATTTACACTAAACCCTAACCCCTACATTTACACTAAACCCCTAACCCCTACATTTACACTAAACCTCTAACCCCTACATTTACACTAAACCCCCAAACCCCTACATTTACACTAAACCCCTAACCCCTACATTTACACTAAACCCCCTAACCCCTACATTTACACTAAACCCCCTAACCCCTACATTTACACTAAACCCCTAACCCCTACATTTACACTAAACCCCCTAACCCCTACATTCGCACTAAACCCCATAACCCCTGCTCCATGAAGCATGAGTGGACCTTGTTCCAGGATGTGAGGAACATGATTCTCTCTTCATGGTGTTAATTACAGCACCATGTTAAACGGGGAGGACCTGCTAGCTGGCCCAGCATTTATAACCCACTTCAACAGCTTAGGTTCCTAAAGCCCCGGCGTTGTTGTATAATAAACCTTCTGCAGGTAATGAAGCTGGGAGTATAGGGGGCTAACCTGTCACAAACAGGCCTATAATCACGAGTCAGATGATTTCTCTGCCTTTGGGTCCCAGTGCTGGAGACTCCCACGCTGCACATTATGGTGCTCTCCCTGTTCGTAACCCACTCGATTCAGCTTGTAATGATTTTGCTCTTCCTGAACTGGGTCAGGTTTATTTATAGAACAGGATGTGTAGAAATATGCCGTGCACTCCAGGAATGAGATCGAGAACCGTGATTGTCTGAGTTATTCTGTGGACGTGTGTCCTGCTACTCCACCACATATGATCTACAACCAGGTGGATGTGTGAAAAAAGGCAGGGAGAAAGTAATTGGTACTGTAATGGCAGACCTACATGGGCCGACGCTCACGTATGCGCTCCCGGTCCCAGCTGGGAGTGGTAATGGCACGCTACAGGCTGCAATCAATAGTAGCACTCTTTACATTTGCATAATAAGCATATCCTTCTCTGTGACAGCTTCCCGGGGTCGTTGAGGGTTCACCTGTCTCGCTGCGTCTCCCCCGCCCACACCCCCTGCTTGATGAATCTCTTGCTGCGGCTCCTCTGTTTATGCTCAGAATATCAATTCGCTTGGCATCTCTCTCTCTCTATCTCTCTCTCTCACTCTCTTTTTCTCTCTCTCATCCCGTACACACCTTGCATTCGCTCATGAAGTCATTGTCTGTCTGGTTTATTCCAGTCTCAGTAGCTGCAGGTGCTCCTTTAGAGGTGAATGCATGTTCATCCCTATTGTCATGCTCACCTCACGCTCTCAGCATGTCATGCTCATTAGAGCCATATTAGCATAATCAATTGGTTATTTGGACCATATATCTAAGGACATGCTTCTCACCAATACTGGGAGTTATATGACATCACCGAAACCCCCTTACTCTAAAAACAGAAGGTGTTTTATTATGTCTTGGTGTAGAAGTGCCTTCAATTTTGATATATGATAATATTGCTGGCTTATTTCTCCTGAGCGCAGATCACTTTTAAAATGCCTCACAGTGTTTAGCTGAGCTGATTTCATCTTTGATAGCAAACCTGATTAATTCCACCAATTTTCAAAACCTTTGTTCCAGTTGATCTGAAATGGTGGTGAAGGTAACCAGACGTCCCCTCTAAAAGCTCCCTCACAGGAAGTCTCTACATGAGGTGGTTCTGAATACGCTGCCTGATGTCTGAGACGCTGTTTATGATAGTGTGGAGAAGATCTCAGCCTTAAACTCCATTCATGGTGGAGGGATACATGCTGCAGGGCGCTGTGAGGTCAAATAGTCCCCCAGAGAGACTTAGTACTTCCAGGTTTTCCAGATTTTCATCATCAACATTCCATACACACTCAGAAGAGCCGTGTAGGTTCACTGGTGGGTTAGATCAAATAAGGTCTCTATATGTGTGTTGTGGAGATGGTGATCCCTGGTTACTATCACCATCACCACTGTGAAGAACATCTGAGCCGTCTCACACCAATGAGCCATTCCACCAATCGATGGAATTCCACTTTGAGTGTTCTCTCACTCGTTCACCAGTGTTTTTCTCGAGCAGTGTTTAGAACTGAAGTGTCCATTCCTCTGTTTCCACTGCTCGACGAAATGAGGAAGCCTGTTGGAACTGTAGCCCTCATAGCGAGGAAGCACATCAGCCAATCCAGGAATCAAGTAAGTTCTCACCTTCCTGACAAGACCTTGTGAAATTACATGACCCGATCAGTTGACACTGCCCTGGAGCATGACCCTGAGACCCGAACGAGCATCATCGTATCCTCATCTCTCCTCGTGCTGGGTGTGCGTGCAGTAGTTGAGGGTGACAGATGGCTGTTATTGTGTAAGAGAGGTCAGAAACCGATGGAGCTATTGAGGCTCAGTGGTGAAATAAAAATCACCACTTGTTTTCGTCCGGCCATTCATAAGGCCGCTTACGATGTGTGGATGTTCTTGTATTCGAGATTTTAAGGTAGCGTGAATTAATATCGATCTGAAGCTGCACCGAAGACTGTGAAGATAACTCAGCGTATGGTCGTTTTAGAGGACATGTGGGATTTGAGAATTTACCGTGGGAGGTTTTTAATTGGTGCAGCTCATTTTTCAGCTTCGTACAAGAGAATGCAGTTTCTAAGCAAGTCAGTTTATCTCATATATTTTTCTGTAAATGACACTGTAAACTATTTATAAGCGTTTTTTTATCTTTCAATGCATTTTTTATGGTATTTCCTTTTTTGGATAGTCCACATAGACGCTTTGTCGTTGTTCAGCTTACCTACTGTCTTTAAAAAGATGGTTCTTCAGGGGTTCTTTGGTAAAGCCAGTGGTTCTGTGTAGAACTAGGGGAGCGCTGATGTGATACTCAATAACAGGATCAGTCCGGTACTGGCCAAAATCATTGGATCGGATTTCAGAAGGATCAAAAAGTACAATATGATCCAATATTGATGTGGATTGATTGAAAATCTGTTGGTAATGGCTCTTCATAGAACACAGAGGTTGTAACCAAAGAAGAGCCCAATTTGGTTCTACACAGAACCATACACTCTTTATTAATCTGCAAAGAGCCATTTATGCATGCCAATTGAACTTATATATGTATATATGATTGGGAAGAGGCGCTACAGTGCAGGGAGTGTCTTGTTCCATGTGTGGAAAATGGCTCCAGAGCAGATGTTAATGATTGGCTAAAAGGAGGGACTGCATGTGGGTGTGGCCAAAGACCATAGTGTGAAGGAAGTAGCTGAATCTGCAGGTACTGCGTACGGTCATACGGGTCTACCAGCAGTGGATACAATCCCAGTCTACAGGGAATTCTCCTCGGAACTGTGCCAGGGAAGACCACCACATCTGGACCACCTGACCAGTTCTTTGGTGTAAGAGTGTCTGAACACTGATGTGGCTATCTATCTATCTATCTGATCGCTTCTACTCATTTGAAGTATTTTGGGTATTTATGCAGTATTCCTTCCATTGGAAGGTTATTTTGTATGGTTTGAGAAACAATTCAGATCATTTTTTAAAATTAAATCTGAAACAAGTAGAATAGAGGTACAACGAGATGGTACTTGATGTAATCCAGGGCTGAAATGGACCTTTTCATGGATGTCTAAAATCCATAAATAAACTTATGTTTTTATGCACACATAAACCAAAAGGAACGACAGATTTCCCATAATGCAGGAGTTAAAAGTAAGATGTTAGAGTTTGAAATGTCAAGGAGTTAAAGTACAAAGTCGTTCAATATGGATAAAAATGGAAATACTTTGGTACATATACCAATTACATTTATTTTCTTACTGTACACCACCGTCTCCAGGTAAGTACATATTATATTCTCCGTCTTTGATCTATCTTATGTCCCCCAGGAACTCTTAGTACTGTCTCTGGATCATTAAACCAGTGATGGTGATAGAGACATGACAGTCCCATACATATTATTCTATTATTCTACCTACCTATATATGTATATATATATATATATATCGTCGCTGTCCAATGAAAAACATGTATCTTTATTTTTGTCCATTTTGACTTTTATGCATTATTTGAAAACTGCAGCTCCTGTTTACACTATGTGAGATTTGTATGATGAATGGACCAATTGAAATGGCCCAAAAGTGCTTGGTAAGACGTCTGGTTCCATTGGCTTACATTAAAATTGAATGAGGTTTTTGGCCTCTCATGTAAAGTTGCCATTTTGGAGATAGTTGTTTTTCTTTGGACAGCGACGATATATATATATATATATATGTATATATATATATATATATATATATATATATATATATATATGCTTTAAAATCAGCAAACAGACTACAGCAGACACTTTCCCGGAAGGAACTCAACAAATGACTTCTATCTGAGCACTGCAGTTCCTGCTAAAGCCTGAGTAGACTGATAAATCAGCCTCATGAGAGATGGTTGAGCTGAGCTTTCTCTTCAGGTGGGAGTGTGTCGAATGTTTTCCTGGCACTGAAGAATTCCATAGAAAACCTACCGGTAAAAATACAGCAGAGATGTTTACTGGACATGTTCCACCCGTATTCTGAGCACTTTATTATTTCCAGAATATGAAGCTTAACACATTTACGACATGTGTTCAGTCCCCATAACAGTGTTCTGCAGGTACATGAGCATGGTAACAATAAGCAGGCCAGATCAAAGAGAACAACAGAGAAACCTTCATTAAACATTGATATAAATTATTATTAGCTTCCGCAGGTATGGACTGTTACCGAGATGAGAGATGGAGGCTCAGCCCCGTCCTCGACCTAGAACATAGTTTTCCTTTCTGCGGGGACGGAAGCTGAGGTTCTCTTTTCTACAGCATTACATGTAGGGCATTTAGCAGACGCTCTTATCCAGAGCGGCGTCCAACCGTGTTCAGGGTTCTGTCAGAAAATGTACAAGTAAGAAGAGTCTGAAACTCACCTTGAGCTCAGACGCTGCCTGAACAAGGGCCAGTGCTGCTACCTATAAAGAAGCATACAGAGTTAAATACAGTAGTGCACTACCTGGCAACCCCAACCCAGCGCTCATACCTAGAGAAAATAGAAAGCTCAGTCCATCTATTAGTGCTAAAATGTTTTTGATGTTTAATGATTGCTGCTTTCCATGTAAAACTCCTGTATTAAAAATATTTCCATGACCCTCCCTGTTCCCCAGCCCTATATCAGTCCCACTTCAGGAATGAACAAGTTGAACCAGCCTTTTAGAGTCAGGAAGAAGCTGTCCAGAACTCCAGCTCATGTTCTGAGAGTTCTCTCCCCTCCCTCAATCGGTCTTCTCTTGTACTGCCACCACATGCTGAAGACACAGTCTGAACTCTCAACTAAGATGCTCCCCAAACCACCATATATACACCTTTACCCCTTTAATACCACATGACTGTGTTTGGAAAGGGTTCCAGGTGGTATAAGCAGCTAAAGTGGAGGTGGATCAAGTAGAGTAGATGTGGAGCAGGTTGAGCAGATGTGGATCACAGTCTGACTCTGGACTAAGGATCCTCAAACCACCATATACACCTTGGATCAAGTAGAGGATGACTGTGTTTGGAAAGTGTTCCAGGTGGTATAAGCAGCTAAAGTGGAGGTGGATCAAGTAGAGTAGATGTGGAGCAGGTTGAGCAGATGTGGATCAGGTAGAGTGGATATGGATCAAGTAGAGCAGACGTGGATCAAGTAGAGGAGACGTGGATCGGGTTGAGCAAATGCAGATCAGGTGGAGCGGATTTGAAGCAGATGTGGGGCAGGTAGAGTGGATGTGGTGCAGGTAGAGTGGATGTGGATCAGGTAGAGCTGATGTAGAGCAGTTGCAGCAGATGCAGAGCAGGTAGAGTGGATGTGGGGCAGGTAGAGCGGATGTGGATCAGGTAGAGCTGATGTAGAGCAGTTGCAGCAGATGCAGAGCAGGTAGAGTGGATGTGGGGCAGGTAGAGCGGATGTGGATCAGGTAGAGCTGATGTAGAGCAGTTGCAGCAGATGCAGAGCAGGTAGAGCGGATGCGGATCAGGTTGACTGGATGTGGATCAGGTAGAGCGGATGTGGATCAGGTAGAGCTGATGTAGAGCAGTTGCAGCAGATGCAGAGCAGGTAGAGCGGATGCGGATCAGGTTGACCAGGATGTGGATCAGGTAGAGCGGATTTCAAGCAGGTAAAGTGGATGTGCATCAAGTAGAGTTGATGTGAATCAGGTAAAGCAGATGTGGATCAGGTTGAGCGGATCCACATCCGCTCTACTTGATCCACCTCCACTCTACATGATCCACATCTGCTCTACCTGATCCACATCCGCTCAACCTGATGTAGAGTGGATCAAACAGAGCTGATATAGAGCAGGTAGAGTGGATGTGGTGCAGGTAGAGCGGATGTGAATCAGGTAGAGCTGATATAGAGCAGCTGCAGCAGCTGCAGAGCAGGTAGAGTGGATGTGGTGCAGGTAGAGCGGATATGGATCAGGTAGAGCGGATATAGAGCAGCTGCAGCAGATGCAGAGCAGGTAGAGGGGATGTGGTGCAGGTAGAGCGGATGTGGATCAGGTAGAGCTGATATAGAGCAGCTGCAGCAGATGCAGAGCAGGTAGAGGGGATGTGGTGCAGGTAGAGTGGCTGTAGAGCAGCCAGTTTTGGGCTCTTGAAACAAACTAATGAATAACCAGAGAAATTAATCAACCAAGGAGAATACACAGACTGAGCTGTATGATAGGATATCACTAGGGCTTTGCTGGGTGGTTGCTATTGTACCTCAAATGGTTGTTAGGGTTTTTCTAGGTGGTTGTTATAGTATCCCAGATTGTTGCTAGGGCGTTGCTACATAGTTTCCTCGGTACCTCAATGGTTCCAAAGGCATTGCTATGTGATTGTCATAGTGTTCCAGATTGTTGCTAGGGTGCTGTAAGGTGACTGACAAGTGGAATGTTATTAGCATATTGCTAATTAGCATATGCATGAAGTGAAAAATGATCACAAGGTTTATACAGTAACATTCTTCGGTAGTGTACTAACATTACTTTAAGGCGTTTACCGTGCACTACATTACCCACAAACACTGGGCACAGAGGGTCACCAGTGGGCATAATGATTTAGTGTCCATTAAACAGTAAACAGAACCAACAAGCTTGCGCTGTATCTAATAAGCAATAACAATAACAAACAAATTAATACGAAGTCTCATTCGGGTTGTCTTAAATAGCCTCTTTATCATGCGCGCCAGTGCGGCTGGAGAGAGTGTGCAATCTTCTAGTTACTCCTCCCAGGTCTAGAGCGGCACCTGGGCCCCCTTTGGCAAGAAGAGGAGTTATAAATGGGCTGACAAGCTTCTAATCAAGCTCATGATCCTTGAGCATGTTTCCCTCCCTAGAGATGCTCCTCCTCTGCCAGTCGTGTACCCAGCGGCAGGGTTTTACTGGGCAAGGGCATGATAAGACATTCAAACTGAGGCCAGTAGAGGAAATCCTGACCATACTGGATTATGAAGGCGTTGAAGGGTCATTGTGGACAGTTTCTTTGGATGATGAGTACACATTGTGCTTGTAGTGTTCCTGTAGCCTTGTGAAAGTTCATGGGCCAGTGTGTAGAGCATGATGGTGTGATGTAAGCTCTAATGATCTCTGGGATGCTCTGCAGGGATTGTGTGTGTTTTCAGTTCAGCGTCGTTCATCACCGTCAGTCGTCTTGGGTAATAACCACACCAATGTGGCGTGTATGATCTTTCTAGAGCACAAATGTTGATTAAAATATTGATTAAAAAAAGTCACAGTATGTTATGGATTTATCCCAAATACATTTGGAATTTCCTGTTCACTGATCCTTCTATTAGTTCAAAATAAACATTGCAAGTACAATAGACTGTAAAGCCATATATACAGTGGGGAAAATAAGTATTTAGTCAGTCACCAATTGTGCAAGTTGTCCCACTTAAAAAGATGAAAGAGGCCTGTAATTGACATCATAGGTAGACCTCAACTATGAGAGACAAAATGTGGAAAAAAATTGAGAAAGTGATTTTGTCTGATTTTTAAAGAATTTATTTGCAAATAATGGTGGAAAATAAGTATTTGGTCAATAACAAACAAGCAAGATTTCTGGCTGTCACAGACCTGTAACTTCTTTTTTAAGAGGCTCCTCTTTCCCCCACTCATTACCTGTATTAATGGCACCTGTTTGAAGTCGTTAACAGTATAAAAGACACCTGCCTACAACCTCAAACACTCACACTCCAAACTCCACTATGGTGAAGACGAAAGAGCTGTCGGAGGACACCAGAAACCGAATTGTAGACCTGCACCAGGCTGGGAAGACTGAATCTGCAATAGGCAAGCAGCTTGATGTGAAGAAATCTACTGTGGGAGCAATAATCAGAAAATGGAAGACCTACAAGACCACTACTAATCTCCCTCGATCTGGGGCTCCACGCAAGATCTCAGCCCGTGGGGTCAAAATGATCACAAGAACGGTAAGGAAAAATCCCAGAACCACAAGGGGGGATCTAGTGAATGACCTGCAGGAAGCTGGGACCAACGTTACAAAGGCTACCATCAGCAACACACTACGACGCCAGGGACTCAGATCTTGCAGTGCCAGACGTGTCCCCCTGCTTAAGCCAGTCCATATCCAGGCACGTCTGAAGTTTGCTAGAGAGCATTTGGATGTTCCAGAAGAGTATTGGGAGAATGTCATATGGTCAGATGAAACCAAAGTAGAACTATTTGGTAAAAACACAACTCGTCGTGTTTGGAGGAAAGTGAATGCGGAGTTGCATCCAAAGAACACCATACCAACTGTGAAGCATGGGGGTGGCAACATCATGCTTTGGGGCTGTTTCTCTGCAAAGGGACCAGGACGACTGGTCCGTGTACATGAAAGAATGAATGGGGCCATGTATTGTGAGATTTTGGGTGCAAACCTCCTTCCATCAGCAAGGGCAATGAAGATGAAACGTGGCTGGGTCTTTCAGCATGACAATGATCCCAAGCACACTGCCAGGGCAACAAAGGAGTGGCTTCGTAAGAAACATTTCAAAGTCCTGGAGTGGCCTAGCCAGTCTCCCGATCTCAACCCCATCGAAAACCTTTGGAGGGAGTTGAAAGTCCGTGTTGCCCGCCGACAGCCCCAAAACATCACTGCTCTAGAGGAGATCTGCATGGAGGAATGGGCCAACATACCAGCAACAGTGTGTGCCAACCTTGTGAAGACTTACAGAAAACGTTTGACCTCTGTCATTGCCAACAAAGGATATACAACAAAGTATTGAGATGAACTTTTGTTATTGACCAAATACTTATTTTCCACCATTATTTGCAAATAAATTCTTTAAAAATCAGACAAAATGACTTTCTCAATTTTTTTCCACATTTTGTCTCTCATAGTTGAGGTCTACCTATGATGTCAATTACAGGCCTCTCTCATCTTTTTAAGTGGGACAACTTGCACAATTGGTGACTGACTAAATACTTATTTTCCCCACTGTACACTGTGATAGGGAGAGTTCAGTCTGTAGACCTGACATACCCTGTACCACAAACACTGTTATTCCCCCATCAAACAGGAATCCTGTATTTCCAAAATAGGACGGAAAAACAGGCCGATTCCAAAATCCTAAACTGTTATGGAACAGACTCATTAATATTTACACCCCCCAACATTTCCACACATCCACAGCTAGTTACAGCAACCGACATGCTACAACATTATAAAAAATTTTTCACTTGCTTGCTTCTGTGTGATCTTGCTATAAACCAGCCAATCAGAGCAGGGCTCATCTAATTATTCATAAGCTCACCAAAAATAATATAAAGGATCAGTCCATACCGCTAGCCACCAGCAGGGGCACTGGGCAGGGCTGTAGAAGAGCTGGTGGATCTGGGTAAAAAACTCAAAGCCCCAGAATCCCCAGCGGTAATCAGCACGGACCAGGTTCACCTGTGTGGCACCACATAAATACCAAGCCCAAAGGCCTGCTTATCGTCACACCTTTTAGAGGGGTGAACGGTAAAGGTGTAGGAAAACCAGAAAACCAGAAAACCAGAAAACCAGAAAACCAGAAAACCGAGTGTGAAACGAGAAAAGAGAGAGCCTGAAAAAGAGAGAATGAGAAAGAAGAACATGTGCATGAGGACATGGGGGACTGGGTGTCTCCTTAATTTATTAGACAGATGATCATCCTTTTGTTTTGCACTCCATTTGTAAGACGGCTTGTTTCACGTTCTACTATGCAGCCTTAGTGGTGCAGTGGTAGCACGTTGGCCTGCAGTCACTCCTCTCAGTTACACTTATGGTATTTAGTAAAGTGACTTACAACTGTGCTTAGTGTTCCATCAGACAGTGGTTCCTAGCTAGTACAGGAAGGCTCTAACCCTCTCCATGAGTGCCGACGCTGCCCAAACAAGGGCTAGTGGTGATGCCTAGGAAGAACAATATGGAGATATATACACACACAGCATTGGTGCACTACCTAGCCATCCCAAGCCAGCTCTTATACCTAGAGAAAGACGGGTTACGCCCAGTGTTTGTGCCAAAAGAAAATCAAGCACAGTATGTACGTCTATTCCCTCGAGTTTCCCACAGAGACGGTCTTCAGTCTGTGTTTGGAGACCATAAGAGAGTCTGCTGTTCAGGCAGCCAGTGGAAGTTCATTCCACTGTCTGGGCTCCAGGACAGAAGAGTCTGGATGCTTGTCTTCCATGCATCTTGAGTGATAGTGGGTCAAACCACGCTGTACCTAAAGCTCAAAGGGCTCGAGGTACAGAGACTTTTAACCATTACCATGAGGAGGGAGGGACTGGTCCGTTCTTGGCCTTGTAGGCATCAGAATGTTTGATCTGATGTGGGCAGATACAGGAAGCTAGTGAGGGGAGCGCAGCAGTAGTGTGACATGACTGAACCTGGGAAGATTGAAGACAAGCCAAGCTGCTGCTGCTGCTTTCTGGACCTGATTGCCCACAGAGGAGGAACAGCCAGGAGCGAGTTGCAGTCGTCAAGCCTGGGCATGACGACAGGCAACTTTGTTTGTCTGTATTCACAAGCACCATCCACTCGGTCACGTACGAGTTGTGTATTTGTTGTGTTGGTAAATAAAAACCTCTCGTTCTGCATTAGGATCCACCACCCAGGAAATGGGCACAGTGTAGAACCACATCTGGTCAGTTTTCCAAGGGGAGTTTGCCCTGTGTGTTTACCCATTTCACTGGTGTGAGCGGAACCACCAGAGCTTCAGAATTCTCGACCACAAAACTTTCATTTAGTGAAAAATCTGATTTACCTTATAGGTGCTCAGGCACATTTGGTGTGCCGGATTTGGTTTTGATCTAAAGCTATGAGGCTGATGTTGCCAACACATACTAGACGTCTTGGTCACCCAAACCTTTTCTGCACCCCCAAAACTTCACACAGTTGGTCCAAACAGCATAAAGGTGGCCTCGTTATAGCTTCCAGTAAGTCCAGCTGTGTCTGAAGCCACACTGATGTGTCTGTGCCACCTTAAATGGAAAGCTGGGAGTTTTGAGCAGACTGAGAGACGTTTAGAGGAAGCGTTTGGGTGACTATTGACTTCTAGTGGTTGTTAGCAATATTAACCTCTTGGCTCCAGTTTTGAACTTAAAGAAGCAACATTTGGACATCAAGCCTGTCTTGGCTGATGGAATACATCTGGTCTAAGTGGAAGCTTGTGCAAATTAGATTTTGTGCCAAAAACTAGTCTTTAATTATTTATGTATATTGCATCATACTGCACTGCAGCTGCTCCCCCTGCGCTGCCTTCCTCGTCACCATCGCCGCCAGCCTGCACTGCAAATGGACTGCTTTAGGGAGAACTGTTTACTCATGGCTGCTCTGTGTCACCACCGAAACAATAAATATGGTTGTGTGGTTTCAGGTCCACTGGAAAGGCCTTTGCTGTCACTGGGAATTCTGTGGTGTTGATTTTCTGTCAGTTAAGCCTCTAAACCTGCAACAGACTCGCTTGTTTATGTATCGGAGGCAAACGGCAGGGCTTGTTTTCCCTTCTGTTATCAGCAGCTCCAGACGGATCGGCCATGCTAATGAATTCTCCTGTGGAACCGTGAATACCAGGAGCTGTTCGATCCTCAGTGTTCATTATAGCAGACCCGCCAAACGACTGCTTTCACCTGCAGAGAGAAACTGAGTGGGAGAGGTTAGAGAGGATGGCATTTTTATTAATAATGCCCATTATATGCCCGTTAGACTTGACCCGTAGCCGCTCTTTGTACTATGAGAATGTGTCAAAGCTGCTGCAGTCTGCGGGTTTTCAGTGGCTGCAAACAGAGAGAACCATTTGAGTACGTTGTGTGGTCTAATAACAATGACAGCTGATGGTCAAGTATCTAATTTCTTGTCTCCACTAACTGGCCAGTTTACTAGAAACACCTCATTTGCGCTTCCACTGACAGGCCACATTATCAGAAACACCGACCTTGTGCTTCCACTGACTGGCCACTTTATTAGAAACATCAACCCTATGACTCACAGTCTGGCCACTTTATTGGAAACACCTACTTTCAGTTTTCTACTAACTGACTAATGGTGGTAAATGATAGTTGGAGTGTTGGGGTCATCTGTTTCTTAACTCTTCACAGTAACAGTCATTTTCAACATATGTGCCCAAACCTTTACCTGGCCCTGTGGATATATCCACATGTACATTTACATTTACGGTATTTAGCTGACGCTCTTATCCAGAGCGACTTACAAGGTTAATCATATTACAGGTAGGCCAATGTAGTGTTAGGAGTCTTGCCCATGGACTCTTATTGGTGTAGCACAGCATAGTCACTCAGCCTGGGATTCGAACCCCAGTCTCCCACGTGTGGTGGTGGCTACTTGGCTGGTAGTGGCTGAGCTACACCAACCACCCAGTCAGGTCCATATATAAATGTGTGTCTGTTTATGGTAGCTGTCTACCACAGAGTGTTTGAGTGAAAATGAAATAATTAATAAGCTTAAAATGTAGACTGTACTCTTTAAAGTCGGGTTATTACTGTCAATCATCTTCATAACCAGCATCCAAATGTGTATGGACATCCATCATTAACATTTACCAAATGGTTCTTGGGAAGTTGTACGCTGATAGGGTATTTGCACCATCTGAAATATGCAGATATCTTGCACATCATCTTTTTAAAAGTGGTTTCCTCAACTGATGGAAGTGTCCTACAAAACTTAAAGTGGTTCTTCTGTGGCACCACTCTAAAGAACCCTCTAGTTTGAGAATATTCTACTTACTTCACTCTGAAGGAATGTTTCAGCCCCGACTGCAGAGCGGCCAATCAGAACAGAACTAGTTTTCATACTGCCTGGTTATTTCTAGAGCTATGAAATGGTTAGTTATGGCGTTTGTTTGTTTGTTTGTTTGTTTTGTGTTTTAGCAATGAACCCCACACAGTCATATGTGGATCTCTGGGAGACCTGGAAAAGCGACCCTGCTTCTACACAGGCTCAGTTACTTAGGAGTTATTATTTTATTGAGTTAGTTATTTGAGTGAATATTTGTTGATACAGCTTTATCAGAGTAGCCCAACCTCCCCAGCGATTCCATGTAACACATGCACACATGAAACAACCAATTCCTGATTCCAAGGAACTCTAGAACCTGGAACCGAATCAGAATGCAGGCAAATCCACGAGTTCATCAAAACAAATCCCCTCCTGATGAGTCGGATGACTACATGGAAAATCAAGCCAAATAATTTGCCATAAAATAGCTGAGCTGAGCAGGAACAACGGTACTGGACATTCTGTCCTGTGGAGGCTCGTTTTAAATCAATCAGCCTGAATTCCATCACTCTTGGACCACACAAGACTGGTCTATGGAGAGGACATGTTCTGTACCACATGTTCCAGTGCGATGCAATATTTATTGAATGTGAAGTCAATAAAAAGCAAAAGTATATCGGCCTTAGGAAAATAATGTGCATGGGGTTTGAGAGGGAAACCTGGAATTAAATAGAGCTTTGAATAAAACAACACTTAGACTGTAAAAGCTACAACCCGTAAACCCGGTTATTACATAACGGCCATCATGGACTTCCTGCTCCAACACAGACAAAATACCTGAACACATGCGGCGCAACCGGACGTTGTTGTTGTTGTTGTTGTTGTTGTTGTTTGTGGCTTTGTTTATGAAGAGTTTGCCACTACCTACTCACTGGCCTATTTATTGGAAACACCTACCGTGAGGATCCCTTCACTGCCCATTTTTTTAAATTATAGACACCTACCTTGGGCTTTTTCTACAAACTGGCCACTTTATTAGAAACACCTACCTTGTGGATCCACTCACTGGCCAAATACCTTGTGCTTCCAGTAAATGACTGCTTTGCCAGAAACACCTACCGTGCACTTCCACAAACTGGCCACTTTATTAGAAACACTGACCCTGTGCTTCCACAAACTGGCCACTATATTAGAAACACTGACCTTATGTTCCCGTTACCATCCACTTTAAAGGAAATGTCTACCTTGTACCTTTTCACCAACTGGCCACTTTACTAGAAACACCTACCTAACCGAAACATATGGAGCTGAGAGCAGCTCTGGGGTCAGAAAATGACCACTGATAGAGGACTGGAGGGTGGTTCACAGACTGTACAGGGTGACCTACACTCTCTGACTGAGCAAGGTGAAGCTACAGTTGCTTGTGAACGGTCATGTTGGCGGTCAGCCCCATCATTTCAGAAGGCCATTTGGCTGATCAGATGAGGGCTGCTGCTATTCCTTAATACACCAGAAAAGTTCTGTAGTCGGTTCTTTACATTTGCAGGAAGACCAAATGACTGTAAATCTGAGACATGGTACAGTGTACCTGGTTCAGAAGGCGAGCTCAGGAACAGTGTACTCCTGACAGACCACGGAACTTTAAAGCCATGGATTACTGAGGAACTATAATGAAGAACAACTTGATGGATCAACAGTGCTATCCAGGCTGTCGGCGCAGATGTACCATAAACCTCCACGGAGAGCGGAGAGCATCAGCGTGACTTTGGCGGGCTTACCGCTGGAAAGCCTGAAGAACAAACTGACCGTTTAAAAGCCTGTTGAAGGAATGGCTCATGAGTCAGAGAACACCCGTGTCCTGTGCAGTACAATAGGTGGGGCTTGTGTAACTGCCACTGGAACTGACTGACCTGTCCTTGTGAATGATGGGACCGCTGACTGCAGCCGTGAGACGGGATTCTAGAGCATGCAGAAGCACCTTAACTGCTCAGGTCACCTCAGAATGATGTGGAATGTTGTTGAAATTTTAATGCGTAGTTTTAATTATTTTGATAAACTTAAACTTAAATTCAGCAAATAAAAGAACTTAAAAATATTCAGTGATATTTTATGTATTTATTTTCCAAAGATATCTGAAATTCAACCATGGAGTACCAGTCAATAGTTTAGAGATGTCTCGTCATAGCAGGTTCTCCTGATGTGTAGTTTAAAAGCTTTACTATGGAATAAAAGGGAAAACATCAAACTATGAAACAGCAGTCATGGAATTATCCAGTCCACCTTAAAACCCTCTCATGGAATTATACAGTCCACCTTAAAACCCTCCAGAGTGGAGCTGTACAGGAGGATGGAGCAGCTTCCTTACCCTGCAGTGGAGCTGATAGAACAAGGTTTATTACTAAGCAGGTTTGGAGCGATTCTATTGGTCGGTCCATCATGATAGAACACACTTACAAGACAAATTCCACAGATTTCTGTTTACAGTGGTGGTGGTGATGGGAACCAAAGTTCTCCGTGTCTAGAACACACAGACACTTTATTGACCACCTAACCAACCAGTGAACCTACACGTGTCTTCTGAGTGTGTGTGTGGAATGTTGGTGATGAAAACCTGGAAATACTAAGTTCCTTTGGGGGACTATTTGACCTCACAGCGCCCTGCAGCATGTATCCCTCCACCATGAATGGAGTTTAAGGCTGAGATCTTCTCCACACTATCATAAACAGCGTCTCAGACATCAGGCAGCGTATTCAGAACCACCTCATGTAGGAGCTTTCTGTGAGGGAGCTTTTAGAGGGGACGTCTGGTTACCTTCACTGTAAAAGGTTCTGACTTGAAGATTCTCTAAGCACTCTGATTGGCATTAGTTGGCACAACTGCAAAAGCCTAGGGAGTCAAGACCCCACATTTTTAACTACCCCTTGTGTGTTTAAGGTGGTAGTACCTTCAGGCTCCTGCAGGTGGTGCTACACGAGGATGATGGGGCTATAAACCCCTGTGGGGTGCGAGTGACGGGATCCATAGATTGGGAAGAGGTGCTACAGTGCAGGGAATGTCTCGTTCCATGTGTGGAAAATGTCTCCAGAGCAGATGTTAATGATTGGCTAAAAGGAGGGACTGCATGTGGGCGTGGCCAAAGACCATAGTGTGAAGGAAGTAGCTGAATCTGCAGGTGTATGGAAGCGTACGGTCATACGGGTCTACCAGCAGTGGATACAATCCCAGTCTACAGGGAATTCTCCTCGGAATTCTGCCAGGGAAGGCCAACATCCAGAAACTCATCCAGTGCATGCCCAGTCCAGTCCCAGCTGTTACTGGTGCTGGTGGAGGTATTGCATACTGTAATGTACGTTTTAGTCACAGGGGACTTATTATTTTTTTGGCAGGTGAGCTGACTTTTAAATAATACATGGAAACGTCCTACTGCCTGATCGCCGCTGCTGCTGCTGCTGCTGCATACTTTTCTATTAGACCTATTAGAAGAGATTGCTCTCCTTTCTGAGTTTCTTGTTCAGTGCTGTATATGAATTTTAAATGCAAAGTAAATGCATCATCAATCAAGTGCTGCTATTCACATGAGCTCTGGAGAAGAGATTGGGAGTAGTGTGGAGGGCAGGTAGGGTTTAATACTGAGGGTTTAATCAGTGATTAATTTGCAATGTCCATTGTTTCATTATAAGTCACAATTATTTATATATATATATATATATAATAAACATGATTGACAGTAAGAAGAATTGATCAAAATAGTGGGGATCCTGGTTTAGTTGCTAAATAGTGATATTTACTTTAAGGCCTATTTCTCTTGGGCCTTAAAGTAAAACTGGCCATTAGATCACAGTGACTTCCCCACCCTCGACCAACCAGCTGTCTGTGCAGTTCATGCTCCACCTGCTCCACCTACCAAGCCCTTTTTAAACTGGTTTGGGGCTCATTTCAGACCCAGGTTATTCCTCACTTTCAAAATGTTTCATAATATTTACGTTGGATTGTTTGTGGACGGCCTTTCCCACCGTGTCTGGGAAATACAGCTGAGGCTGTAGCCTACAGGATGACCTTGTAGCCCTGGGACAATAGGTTGCAAGGTCACAGAGGTCACGGCGAGACCCGCGGCTACAGGCAGCCCACTGAATGAACTCTGGATGAACTGCAGTTGCTGTGATAGATCACTTCACTTTCCTCACAGCATGCTGGTCACATCTCTAGGCTTCTTACCAACCTACCCATGACATACATGGTTACTTAACGCCTAGAGAATTCGGAGTGTTGGTCAACTTTGTACCAGGTCGGGTTTAACAGTTCAGCCAGTTACCAGGATCTTCGTTAGTCACTTATGATAAACTGGAGAAAACAAAACTGCAGCTCATGAGGTCGTCAACTGGGAGTGATGGAAAACACAATTGTGTAGTGGTTCAACAGGGTTTTGAAAAATCATTAAGCTGAGAAATGTGGGAAATTTTATTCTTGTCAGAACTGCTGCAATGGTGGTGAAGGTAACCAGACGTCCCCCTCTAAAAGCTCCCTCACAGGATGTTCCTACAGGAGGTGGTTCTGAATACGCTGCCTGATGTCTGAGACGCTGTTTATGATAGTGTGGAGAAGATCTCAGCCTTCAACTCCATTCATGGTGGAGGGATACATGCTGCAGGGCGCTGTGAGGTCAAATAGTCCCCCAAAGAGACTTAGTATTTCCAGGTTTTCATCATCAACATTCCATACACACTCAGAAGACGCGTGTAGGTTCACTGGTGGTTTAGATAGTCAATATAGTGTCTGTATGTGTGTTCTAGACATGGAGAACCCTGGTTCCCATCACCACCACTGTAAAGAACATCTGAGCAGAGTAATGTAGTTACTTTGAGAAATCAGTGGAATGTCCTTCGTGGATGTTGTCTAGTCAGAATCATAATCTACACTGGACCACATTTAAACTTCACGTGTCCAACAGCACATTAATAAAACATGCTTTTAAATTAACACAGTTCTTTGTAAAATAAGTGAGGAGTCCTATTCATGCAGAAAAGCTAATACAAATTCAGTGCAGAAAAATAAAAAAAAAATTGACATGAGTAAACTCAAATTCATCACTGTTACAAACTGTTACAAATTGAAATACTATATATATGTATGTATATGTGTGTATTACATTACTGTTACAGTAGGCTATGATATATAATATAATGCAGTGTGTGAGCCTGTTCGTTGTTTTTTTTTTTTTTTTTTTTTTTTTTTTTTTCTAAGTTAAATATTTTATTAGCGTTTTTTTTAAACTGTGCGTTTAAATTGATTACCGTTCGTTTACGATAGAACTGGCCAAATAAAATGGCACTGTATTCTTATTTACAACACTCGTTTTATGCCATCAAAAAAGACCATTGTGTTACTTTTGTACATTTTAGACACTAAGATAATTAATTCATTTATTTTTACACAATTTATGTATTATTTATTAAAACATACATAATTATATAAATAATAACCACATGAATTCCATTGTTTTATTACGATACTGAAGAAGCTATACGGTTATATGGGCAGTGTCCTCCAGCTTTGTAATCACAGGGTCACTGCAAGGCTGCCGAGCTATTAGAACGAAGCGCTTTAAGGCGGAAGACTGACCATGATTTTAGGTAGCCTCCTTTCCATAAACGCGACACTTGTACTGTATTAGCTGGTTGAAACGTGCGCGCGTCCTGTATATTGCGTCCTTAGCTCCAGGAGTCCGTAACGCTGGCGCTTATGAGGCGCAACGCCCGCTGCTCTCTGGGGTGTACGCAGGATAAAAGCTTTCCAGCTCATAGAAAATTAGAAGGCAGCCCTCCCTTCCCCGGTCAATAGCCAGATGACCTCTACTTCAACTTGAGCCCGCAGTACCCTCACACCTCCATAAGCATTTTACCCGAAATGGGGAATTTTATAGACCCTAGTGTGGTCAAATATGACCAGCCTGCTGCTCAGTAACGCCCGATTAAAAAGCTCGAGCTGCACACGGTCTCTGAGAACCACGGATATCCGTTTATTCTAGGTTACTGAGGTCACGTGTCGGACTGGAATGCTGGGGTACGCGGTAAAGCCAAGAGAATCAGTAGAAGGTCACAAGAGAAGGTGGTGATCTCTTGGAGACTAATCAACAGGCCTACCTGAACCTGAAGCCGTGCGACCACTGGAGGTCCTCGAGGCTTGATCGTTGCGTAACGTCGCTAATGGGAAGCAATCCCATAATAGCTGAATATACCTCATTCCTGATCCCAATTACAATTATCAGAAATACACTAGCTGCTATTTTCAAAAACGAGGTTCAGTTTAGAGTTCAGGGAATTCAACCCCATAACACGGAGCTCGCGAGCCGCCTGTACACGAGTTGGAACCAATCAGAACAAACTGAACACCCCATATGCTAAACCTTACCTCGGGCTTCTTGGCCCAAAACAAACCTGGACATACATTTAGGAAATAAGCAGTAAGTATGGAAACTCTAAATCACTGTCACAGTATGGCCAGAATATATATATTATAGTTATATAGTATTAATTACTCTATTATTCAGCATTAGCAGATAATAAAATATTATAGCAATGTAGAAGATTATAGATAAGTCCAAGTGATTTAGACTGTGAGGGAGGGAATTCTAATAACTGAATAATGATCTAATAATTATGTAGCTTATATTCCTAGTAATGTTGGATTTAAGGTTGTTAATAGATAATAACTATGTAATAACAGATTAACGTCAACATGTAGGCTGTATTAGATTAAGGATAAGTGTGTTTTAAACGACGTTTTCAATTTGTATCCCATTCTCTTCTATTTATTTAATTTTGTAGGTCAAATTCCAAACTCTGGACAGCATGATCAATGGTATGAGTGGTTTAAAACTCGTTGGAGTTTTTGTTTTTATTAGACCATTACAGGAAATGCAGTCTACTAAAGGTGGTGATCGGACAGCATCGAAAACATAACCATCGTTGTACAAATTAAAAGATGGGTATTAGTAGTTGAAATGCGCAATCTAATTCTCTAAATAATAAAACTGTTTAAGAATAATAAACACGTTGGTGTATTTGTTACTTTACAGTACATGTGATTAATAACTCTGTACCTATCGTTTGTTTGGAGAACGTACTGATTAGAAAGACCATCTCGCTTTAGGTTCTCCTTACTGGTCCGGCCAGCGCATACGTCCCTGCACACTTCTGCTCTATTGTCAAAGTGGTCTTCCTGTCTCAAGTAGGGTCGCAACCTCAGACAGCAGCTCCCTAGCAAAGACCCCTGTAAACGAGCTAATGCGTTGCGTCTCCTGGCTCCACGTGCGTTCGTTTTCACAAGGGCGACGCTGTTTTGTCTTTCAGGTTAGTTCTAGTCATGTGTGTTGAGACTTAACATCCTTTGTCCATCTATAACAATCCAGAATTCTAACATACGTTTAATTTTAACATACGTCTTAAATGCTTTTATTTAAGACGTATGTTAAAATGTGTATATACCCAAATCATATTTCAGCATTTTTAAAAAAAATTATTTAACGTCAAAACGTAAATTCCTATAACTCGCGTTTTATCTGTAACACCCAACTGCATCTAATCTGCAGTGTTGCCCCCCCACACGCGCGCTTGCACATACCACAGCTAGTGTGGTGGGCTTTACATCTTTTTAAAAAAAGGTCAGCACCCATTAGCTAGGGACACTTGGCCCCGAGCTGAACCCGGCTCCTGCTCATCTTCAGTCTGAAGCATTCTTCAGAAGGGCCCCTCTTTACGTCGTTTACATGACGTAATGATCAGAGAAAGTCGCCTTTGTGATGGAAACTTAAGTGCATACGTTACAAGTCTTAAGCCCTAAGCGTCTTGCCCTTACAAGCCTACTGATTATATTAGTAATAATGTAGTAATAACATTATTTCTGTTAATAAATATTTTTATTAAATTTTATATAAAATTTGAGTGTATGTGTGAATATATTTTATATATATCAATAGATAGATAGATAGATAGATAGATAGATAGATAGATAATCTTTTATTGCAAATTAACTTCAGATGAAATGCCACACAATAACTTATTATCAGATTATGCAAAAAAGTAAAAATCGTGGAAAACACTGAAGATATCGGTCTCATTTCAAGGACGCCGTTTTATTTATTGACCACAGTCACATACATCACAAAACACCGAATTCATGTTTACAGTAAACACGTTAAAACCACGTTCTACTATACAGCGATAGTCGCCTGTAGGCCTACCACAAAAATAACAAAGGAAAAAAAAACATTTAAAAAAAATGACTAATTCTGTTTGAGATCAGATTTTAGATTTCTGAAAATCTAGATATGCTAGCATATCATACTTCACCACATTAGACTGCGAACATCGGATAAATATCAGACCAGTTAGATGCAGCCTAAATAAAGACGTCACGTTGTGCATGTTGGCAGACGGACTAGACTGTCCTATGATTTCAAGTAAAAGGGAGGAAGAGGAATAAATACAGCAAATAAATTAACCCTGGGAGCCGAACGAGCTTATCAGGCGTTCCATGGAAGATGCGGGAACCCCAACAGAACCTCAAGTCCTCGTGCTGGTCGATGTATATAAAAAAAGAATATAAATATTATTATTATTATTATTTTCAGTTTCTGTCCATGTCGTGTCCCCTTGCCTATAGTCTGGTGATATCCTGGGCTCGTGCGTTGGGGGAGCAGTTGCTGCTCGCGGGTGGGTTGCGGGCTGCTGTGTTGGCCGCCGTGCTCGAGCCGGCGCCGGAGGAGGGTCGAACTTTGGTGTTGGGCAGCCTGTGGTCCTTCTTCCACTTCATCCTGCGATTCTGGAACCAGATTTTGATCTGCCGCTCGGAGAGGAGCAGGGAGTGGGCGATCTCGATCCGCCTTCGCCGCGTCAGGTAGCGGCTGTAGTGGAACTCCTTCTCCAGCTCCAGGACCTGCTGGCGGGTGTAGGCTGTGCGCGAGCGCTTGGGTTCACATCCGCTGTAGCAGGAGTTCCCTGAGAGAGAAAGGGGAGTATAGGGGTTGGGGGGTTTGAGGGGGGGGATAGATAGAAGTGGAACGTGGAAAGGAAAAGAATGAGGATCCAAACTGATGAAGATGGTTCTTCAAGGGTTCTTTAGTAAAGGGTTCTTCAGGGGTTCTTTTGGTTCTGGAAGCATGGACACTCACTTGCATGCAGATTGATCTAGGGTGTTTGCTATATAGCATCATCCGTTACTCTGAAGAACCATTTCACCATGCAACGAACTATTCAAGCATACAGTGACTCTATATAGAACCCGTGGTTCTAAATAGAACCATTCCCTTTACTAAAGGATTCCCCTAACTTATTTGTAGACGTGAGCATTAAAACAGGCATATATTGCAATACGTGCGTTCGTTTGAGTTCATTAGTGCGTTTACACCCACATGGTCTTTTTGCCCCAATTGCCTAATTTAAAATTCATTACAAATATTATGAACCATTGACCAAATCCTGAGATCTTGTTTTCGCCACATCTTGGTCTCCTTCTCCACCTCCTCTCCCTCCTCCGACACATACATAACGGAGCAGGCTGCCCAGACTATTGCCTCTTCTGTAAAATTTATGGCGGGTGTAATTGCCAGCGCGCGGTCGTAAATCCGCCTCGCATGCGTCGCTTCAAAGGGCTCCTCTCCTACACCGTCAACGTTGTGGCCAGCGCGACTGCTAATGGCACACAATTGAGGCAAAGTAATGGGAATGGACTGGGGAAAAAAACGCGCGCGAGAAAGAAAGAAAGAAAGAGAAGGATGGATGGATGGATGGATGGATGAATGGATGGAGAAGGAGAACTGCGCAATAACGATTACGCCAACCGTGCCTACCCGCACTGACGTGAATTTTCTTCATCCAGGGGTAGACCACGGGTTGCTTAGTCCCCGCCGTGTCTGTGGGCACTTGGGGGGCAGCTTGGCTGCAGGCTGGTGGAGCAGTCGCAGGCGCAGAAGGGGACGTCGATGTCGGCGGCAGAGGCTCGCGTGGAGCCGCCTGCAGGTCCCCCCCGTGGGCGAGCCCCTGCCTTTGTCGAGGCTCAGGCTCGGGAATGCTTTCACAGTCATACTGGCGCTCTTGGTAGCCCACGCGCTGAGGGTACAGTTCCTGGTGGTGGTGCTGGTAGCCGGCGTCCCGTGTACGTCTGTAATAGTCAGGACTGTGGTCAGTGATGTAGTTATTTTGGGAATATTCCTCGCAAGGAGGAAATTTGGGATCGATGTAGGTAGACTCCATCAAATACGAGCTCATGGTCATTAATTTCGGGAGGGAGAAATAAATTTTCCCACCTTTGTCGTTTTTCTGCTCTATAAAGCCCTCCTACCAGCGAGGGGACCCCGTAAAGTTACTGAGACCACGTGACCGCCTTGTAGCCCAATGGCAGACGGTGAGGTAATTCCCGGATACGGAAGCCAATGTTTACCTGTCTTTCTATTCGTTTTGGTTTGGGTAACGCATCCTCAAAATCTGGAGAAAAATGTAAATACAGGATAAGACCGATCGCATAGTTACTGACTAATGACGCATCAAGTAATGGACAGTATATCAGAATACACGGGACATTCTTTATAGCGCGTTTTGTTTAATGTTCCACATTAGTATATTTGACTCAATTACCATATTTTCATCATTCCTTTTCCTAAATTTGGAAAGGTGGCCTACAGAATCCTAAACTTCAGCAGAAATTGGAACTAAAGTTTCCACTAGTATCCAAAAACAGTGGGTTATGATGTCAGGAATGCAGGGTTCATCTTAAATTGGGTCTTTAGATTTTAAACTAAAGCTACACTGTAGGTGGGGCTCATTAAAATGAATGACATTGGCTAAAGCTTCATTAAGACCCCAATAAGGGCCACTCTCCATAGACCTGTAGCATACCATATGTACACATTAAGAGCAGACTGTATAGTCACAAAGGCTTGGTACACACTAAAAAGGGGGGTTCTTTAAGGGTTCTTTAGTAAGGACAATGGTTCTATATAGAATCTCAAACACTCCAACTATTTGGATGCTTAAATGTTTTTCTGCATGAAATGGTTCTTCATGGAGAATGTGTCATGTAGGGTTTTATATTTGGATGGACAGAGGCTACAACAGGAGAACCATATACTGCATACAACACATTCTCCATCCACGTTCAAGCAGTGGTCCTAAAGAGACCCAAATCCTGAAATGGTCCGAGTTGAAATGCTGACTACAGATAATCTGTTTGTTTTTGTTTGTTTGTTTTTCCTCAAAGTGTTTAACAAGAAAACAATCATGGAGACAATCTTAGAATGTGCTGATGATTTAATAATGACAATCACATGAATAATAATTTGTTCACAACTTTTGAAAAACTTCACTCAAAGTTTTAACTGTAAAAACCTCAAACATTAGTGCCACAGAGGTAAATACATAGATTTTGTGTGTGTAAACTTTACTTATATTTTGCAATTCAATATTATTCCAGATCACTAGTGTTGTTTAAAGTTTAGGTGTCGTAGGTAAGTTTGGTTATATGAAGCCTATCAGACTAAATTACTAAAGTTATTTGAATCAAATCTGTGTTGCCCTTCTAAACAGTTCTGCTACTGTTATCCTCTTAAAAGATGGTTCCTCAAAGGTTCTCTAGTTAAGGGTTAGATAGTTAGTTGTCTGTGGGTGAAATAGTTCATTCAGGATGATGGAGAACATGTGTATATGGGTCCATACAGAGTGTTATTGAAAACTGTTCTATAGAGGTCCTTCTGTTGTTATTAAGTAAGGCTTGTAACAGTGGTACTACTGGAACCATATGCAACATTCTCCATCAGTCTGCAGCAACAGTAACCATGCAATGGACCATTAAAGTATTCTTTAAAGAACTGGTGGTTCTATACAGAACCATGGCCTTTACTGAAGAGCACTTGAGGAACAAACTTGTTAAAGGTGACAGTAGTTCACTAAACTGTTGATGTGACTGACTGATCAAGTAACAGACGTTCTTCACTTGAACAGTATTTCAATTATGGAGCGAATTACATTATAAAATTTTAACTTTTTCAATTTGTTGATTTTGTTGAAATTGTTAGTGGTTTTAGCAATTTGTTGATTGTTTATTATATTACACTTGACTAAACATTATCTGCTATAACATTCCAACTTAACACTGAGGTGTTGGGTAAAACAAGAGGAGAGATATATCCAAACTCCAAATAGATGGAGCTGGAATTTTTAAAGAATGCCCCATGCGATCAGTGAGTAGGCCAGAGTTCGCTTATTTGGGTGCGCGTGCCAAGATATCAGGTGTAAATCCCATGGTATTAGGAAAAAAAAACACATACCTAATTTTCCTTGCCTTGATTTGATAGGCTGATTTAATCGCCATCTCTCAATTTGAATACTTTAAAGTACATAAACATTTTCTACTGAGTATCTGCTGAGCATTTCGAGTGAATTTCCAAAACGGCTCATTGACCAGAAAATGGGTTTACGGTCCAAATTTGGAGATGTTTACAGATGGCATCGATGGCGCAGAGGGCCTCTAGTGTCTAAATTCAAATTGAACAGTGAGCGAAAGGCAACTGTTTCTCCTGCGCAACCCCCCCGCCTCCATACCACCCCACCACCACCACCACCCTTCCACTCCACTTAGTCGAATAATTCATGGCCTAATGCCACTAACAGTTCCACAGACTATTGGTAGTCTTCCGAACGTCGCAAAGCAGCGGATCTGGAATCGCCCATGTATTCCCGTAGACGCGAATTTGCGGTTGTTATGCGGTCACGCAAATTCGGTTCTACAGGGTGCATATAGACGACTTAGAGCTTTAACAACACCAGCACAAAGTAAGCAAACGTCTTCTGATTCACACTGCACTGGGTACACAAACGCGCACGCGCAAAAGAGCAATACTACACAGCCCGTGCTCCTTCATTGCGACTCCGTTGCCGTGTTCACAGCGTCGTTTAGATCATTTCCAATATCTTCTGTTCGGATATAATGGTGGTGGCGTATTTACTTTATACACCGCAACATGCATCAGTTCCACCTACAGCGTGGCCTTATGATCTCTCAAATCAGATCCAAGCGTTTTTTCATGCACGCTGCCATAAATCTTAGATGCCAGGGATGTTGCAAGCCCATCCCCCGTTTCCCTCTCTCCTCCCTCTCTCTTGCTGAGGGCATATTTTAATATTAGACAGCCTGACCGGCGTTTCACCCCGGCATAAGATTTGTTTCAATAGTTCACTGCCAAGGAGTTATTGATGAGGCACCGTCAATGAAATTTGTCCCAATACAAATGCCATTTGTCCCGCGCTCATCAGTAAGAGATTTTACGGCTAAATGTGAACGAAGACTGTAGGTTTAATCTAGGTTTATTGACTATAGTGTAGCATTGTTTTTATGGGCGTGTGAAACCGGTACTAAATTCAGTAGGAGCTGTTTTTGTCCTATAGCTCATTGTCCAGTGCGTTCTCGTAGTCATTGACTATGCACACCACATTTGCCCTGACCACTACAACAGTTTAACCGAATTACATATAACAGGTTTTAGTGCAGTGTTCCATTCACCTGGCTTTCAGTTGCATTCAGGCTTGGGATGAAACCCTTACTGCCTAATGTGTTTAATTTTATTTAGTGCGTCCAAAATTCAAAGTGTTATAAACCTTACTAAAGCTAATTAATAACGTTATTGCTAAGCCAGTGTGAGCTACGTAGCCAGCATTCGCCAGACAGTACCGCTGAAACGCTGCACGAGAATCACGATTCTTAATTTAGAAATTAGAATTTTAGTTTTATAATTGTAGAATTTTACACCCAGTATGAATGTCTGAGAAATCGTATTATGGCTATTAAATTATGTTATGGCTAGACATAAAAGATTGCTATTTAGGGGATGTTTTAGGACAGGCAATGATTCCATGGAGAGCTATAAACATTCCAAGAAACAGAAATCTAAAATGGTTTCTTGCATTTTATATAACACCATACACGCTTCAACTATTGTATTATATACTGAGGCAATATATAGCTATATGTTTACTATATGTCAAGTTTATGAACTTTAGCCAGTCTATAAACCTAAAAAATACAATTATGGAATTAGTAAATATTAATATCATAATAAAAAACAGTAGTCGTACTAGCCATATAGACATGGTCACTAATCATACTAGTCATAAAGTATGTCTTTAAGATCAACAATTAAAGCATTAAAGCATCGATGAAAGCATCAGTGAACAGTAATATGCTCATACTGGTATGTACAGGCTCTAGATTATTTATTTATATATATATATATATATATATATATGATATATATTATATATATATATATAGTATTATATATATATATATATATATATATATATATATATATATATATGTATGCAGGCCCACTCTGCTTCCTACTTTCCTCGAGTTACCTCACATGCTTATTACTTTTCAAAGGAATCTGGAAAGTAGCTTAGCACGTCATGCTTGAGGAATGGAACCGGGTGTCCAACAGGATAGTGAATTTATGTACTCTATACAACATACTCTCACAGCAAGAACCAAAAAAAAAAAAAAAAACCCGGAAATGTACAATTCCGTTTAAAAGCGCTAACTGCGACACATACCACACGTTTGCTTAACCTGTACAAACGACTTCAAAGCAAAAAAGGCTCCACACTCTCCTTCCAAACAGCCTAAAGAGCTTAATAAGGTTAAACCCTGATTTAAACCCATTAGCGCGACGAACACGAAGGGCTTTTCTTTTTCTCCAGGAAACATTAAATTACGGTATTAATTAAAGCCCCCTTTGGGTGACGGAGCGGCAGGTGTCTATTTCATTACCAGCTTAAGAAATAAGATTATTAACTTACTGCACCGTGTGGGAGCCATTTGCAGGAGCCGAGCGAGCAGCGCACGCGGAGCATTTGGAGCGAGACAATCCCCACCAGACACTGGAGCGCTCGGATAAGCCAGCAGCTCACGACAATTAACGTGTTTGATGCAAATATATTGAGGGGTTTGTCAGTTCGGCCTAACCATAAAACTTACTTTAATAGCGTCACGTGCTGCCCGCGAGCCACTCACGGCCACTGCCCTTAGGCCCTGCGCCTTATTCAAGCCTCCAAAAAGTTGAAAAAAGTGGGTAAAAAAGGCGCAATGCACGCGCTTTCTGAGTTTTATGGTCGGTTGGTAAATTTGCGACAGTGTTTCTGGTTTTAGAGCCTCGCAGACGTGTACAGCGCTGAGACGGTGAGTAGCTGACGAGTTTCATGTTGTTACCTGTGCGTGGTAGCCTACATGTGGCATGTCTTCTGACGGATTCCCGAGAGCAGATCCTCTGCCAGAGCCTGCGCCAGAGATTAACCATGTAGTGTTCAGTTAAAGGGTTGAAATGTTAGCCTTGTGTTTGTTGTGGCATTATGACAAATTGGCAAAGTGCGCACGGGCCTCGTCTAACTTGGTATCTAATTTCGTTCCCTCCTTTACAATAAGCAGGATGAACATGCGCACGAGCGGAAACTTTACTTACACTCCAAGATGTTGGTGGAATCTAGAATTTTTAAAACCATTTCAACGCTACCTTTTATGAATTCTAAAATTATTTTTTAGAATTAGAAGGACTCACTCCTTGCTCCCTGTAGCTCAGCTGAAAATGGCCTACGCATGCGCTAAATTCAGAAACCAGCTAAAATACAGTAATAACGTTAAACAGACCTGATTGCCTATGATCAGTGATCAATTGGCGCAATTTTGATTAATTCTTTAAATACTGCAAAGTTTGGTCTCGCGCGCAGGAGCAAGCTGCACACACATCAAAGGCGCCATGGCAATGTGTCAGAGTAAAGGCTATCTCAGTTCCCATCTGTTTCGTTAGACAGGAAACAACTGTCGTCGTTTTGGAGGTGCTAGGCGAAGCCATAAAGTTTTATTGCGCGTCAGGGCCGTAAAAGTTTTACAGGCATCCGTCTGTACTGTAAACAATTACAGAGGAGTGGAGGAGCCACTGCGAGGCCGAATAGAAGCTGGACTTTGAGGACAGCAAAGGTGGAAAAGAACTCTTAATGAGTGACGCCAGATTGCTTTGACCTATATTAAATTACGACTGAAAATAGAGAATTTTTCTAAATTGAAATTTAATTATTTTGATCGCAAAAAATGAGTCTGCTTGTTTGGTGAATTTGAATTCATATCAAGCTTTTTGTTCTACTACTGATGCAACTAATAATACAAACAATCAGACAAATAGCAACAGTTCTGTTTTTGTGACAATACGGAAGGCGTTTTTGAATCACGTTTTTTAAAATATATTTCAAGACAATATATATTATATATTCAACCTATATTCAGTCTACTCAAGACACAGCTGACACATTGCGGATGTCATCCCCCATTTGGACAAGTGACATCGACCGGAAAGTACTTAGTGTCTCATCAGAGGCTATGCACTGAACCAACAGGCCTTCTGCGGAACAACTCAAACACCAACACGGAAAGGTTCTCCTTCAGTGTGTTTTTATTCAGGGCATACCCAAATTAAAAGCCACAATTTGGACTCAACAATTTACTCAACAATGTTCACTCGTGCGCTAATAACTTCACATGAAAGAGCCGTTTACTGTCAACGATCCTGCCAAAGTACAGCATCTACTGTAAACATGAACACCGAACACGCAGTAACAGGCACTGAATAAAGACTAACAAAAAAACAAAAAACTGCAGCGAGGTGGCAGGTGCGTTAGCTTTAGCACATATACAATGTTTTGACTATAAAAAAAGACTAACATATTTTTTTACATATATACATTCTTATATTAATATAATATTTCACCTTCAATTTAAACACAATACACAAAACACCGAAAAAAAGAAAAAGAAAAGATAAAAGAAAAGACTTTTAATGTCGCGTGTAGGTCGCGCAGGACTGCTCAGAACTGCTGTTTAACTTTGAGCTTGGAATCCTTCTTCCACTTCATTCGGCGATTCTGAAACCAGATTTTGATCTGCCTTTCGTTCAGACAGAGGGTGTGGGCAATCTCGAGGCGCCTCCGCCGCGTGAGATAGCGGTTGAAATGGAACTCTTTCTCCAGTTCCAGGGTTTGGTATCGGGTGTAACTCGTCCTCGGACGTTTCCCATCCGATTCTGGAGCGGCATCAAAACGAGATAAAGACAAATCCTTAGGCCTTACATTACAGACAGCTTCTAGAGACCGTTATTTCAGTGCAACAATTACATGTGGCTGTAAAATGTTTAATCATCAACCCAACCTTCCTACTGAGAATAATGGGTTAACATTGGATTGTCTGTTCAGTGTGGAAAACTGAATTCATGACACAATTCTAATTAAAAAAAAAGTGTTTTTCAAACATATAGCGAAGATGTTCAGAGGGCTCTAATATGAGGAAAGCAGAGGGGTTGAAATGAGAAATATATGGGCCCATTGTTTAGTATCATAAAACATGAATTTATTTCATCTTAAATTTAGACCGCAAATTGCGCCAAAATTTGATTCAGAATTCAGATTGATTTTTTCCCCCCCTTTAAACAGATACAGTAGTTTTTTTGGTAGTGGTTTGTTTCCCTTATCCAATTACACCGTCATAAATTTGGCCCAAGATCGTCTCTTCGTCGTAAGCGGACAGCTTTACGAGCAATTGAAGCCTTTGTCATAAAATTTACGACTGCCAGTTTTATTATTTCCGAACGCGCTCTATAAAACTCAAGGAAAAAAAAAAAGAAAACAATGAGTGGAGTTGGGGGAGAAAAGCGACGACGAACACATGGAGCAAGTGAAAGTGAGCGACTGCAGCTCGCTGCAACTGCAAGGAAAACTTTACCGTGGCTCATGTGTAGTTTAGTCATCCAGGGGTAAATCTGCGGCTGTTGCGCACTGAGCTGCGCCTGACGGGCTTCACGTGTTGCCAGAGCGGATCGGGAAGCTCCTGCTTCGCTGTCCGTCCCAGTCTGCTCCTCCAGGCGACCGAGGGCGCACAGATTGGGGACTTTTGAAGATTCTATGGGCGGCTCCGCTGCAGAGCCCATGTCCTCCGCGTGCCTCGAGCTCCACGCCGATGACGGGCACCGTTGCTCCAGCGGACCGAGAAAACAACGAGGCGGAACGTGCGGCTCGGACGCCGGAGCACCGCGAGCGAAGGCGGACGCTCCGTGGCTTGACTTGTCGAACCACGAACCGGAAACGTAAGAGGTCATCATCTCACGAGCTGCTCCGAGCAGAAGAAAAACATTTACGCGGAAGAGTTACTACCGAGACGGCGAGAATAATAATTTTTTGTTATTGTAAATGTGTTTGATTTGTGGCTCTTTTGAAGGTGGCGGGGGCTTTATATGCTAAAACCAGCAGGATTTATAGCCGAGGGGTTTTTTCCCTCTCTCTCTCTCTTTTTTCCCCTCATTTTCTATTGCCCAAATATGGATTGTTTCAAGGGAATCACGTGCGTGTGCCGTCCAGTCATAAATTTGGTTAGATCGTACCAGCAGGTTATTGATGGAGGTGGGCAAAACATTTGATAAGTTGGTAAAGAGGACGCAGGAGGGGCGGTGGGGGGGCAGGGGAAGAGGGAAGCAGGACAGAAGGCCAATAGCGTCACCTGCTGCTTAGAACTGCACAGGGCATGCAACTCCAGCGCAATCTTAAAATGGAAGAACATACATACACGCAAATACATACATATAAAGATTTAGCGCCACTATCAACAGACTGAGTCATCTATGCGTTGTAGTATTATGTATGGAGGGGGGCAAACATCAGCTTAGGACCCCTAGAAACTACATTAAAGCTAGCATTAGTATTGATGCAACTAATTTGGTTTACTATTTCAAAGCCTATTGAAGTACAAATAATAAGAATATGTCCAAATAAAATCAATAAGGAAGTACATATTTGCATTCTCTGTGAATCCCTATTTTAGACATCATTCCAACATTTTGTTATTAGAAGTGAATGTTTAGTGTACAGTATTGTTAACATGGTATCTCGTAAGCAATACAAACTACACACAAATGTAACTTTGTTACATAATAATACAAATCTATGTTTGATTATAGCTATACATTTATTATCCTTTAGTTATACCATAATATTTTGTTATTTTAAAATAATGAATTCTTAAAATCGCATCTTTTCAAAATTTCGAACTGGTACGCTCAATCTTGTACACAGTACTGACGCCATCGGAGTGTTATTCATACATTTGTTTATGAACCTCTAGGTTTAGTTTAATGCATTAGATGAAAGCATAATACATTCAGCGCTCTATCTTGACATTTAAAATATGTACGAATCCTCATGAAATGTTTACAGTAGCACCTATTCCGCGCATGCCCTATAAATTGGTTTGTAATTTACAAAAGCTTGTTTATTTCAATAAAGTTTGTCGGTTTAACACAATCTGCTTCCATTGTTATGCTGATTTCGCACTTGCTTTTTCCCTGAAACGAAAACACAAATTGGTTTTCAATGTGTGTATAGCTTAGATCTAGACCGCGTGCAAATAATTAGCTTAATTAGCTAACCTCCAGCTTTCTGCTGCCTTCTTCACTTATTCTGAAGGTTAGGTTCTGTTTAGTGTGATGGTCTCTAAATATATGTTCAAGGTATTAGCACGCGTAGGCAGTGTAGCTCTTTGTGGAAGAACGAGTTACAGCCATAAATATTTGTGAAATGGAATAGTTTGGACTTGTTTAGACTCTCTGTGGGCTCTCTTTGAGGATGCTCCAGGCATTTTCCCATTTTATGTTATTATAAACTGTTGTGCTATAAAATGTAAGAGCTCCGCCGCTATTTATAAGTAGGCTATTCTGTTGGTTCTTCATTTGGCTAGCATGGAGGGCACTTAAATACTGTAATGTACAGTTGAAATGTAATGTATGGCTCTAAAAGACTCAGTTTGATTATTTTATTGGCCTGGATTGCACATGCGAAAATGCAGGCGTTGGGTTCACCTTCAGAAGTGTTTTATTATAACGGGTTAGTTCAGTACATTCTTCTGATATTGCTGGTTTAGTCTAACACCAGTGTTGTCACTGTATACGGTTCAGTCTAAGGACTAACAACAATACACCTAAAAGCTGAGGCGCGTACAAAAATGTTGAGGCTTGCGCAACATTCATATACATATATAAAACGAGTTCAGACACATTCGCAATTCAGACTCAGCATAATTTTAATGCTTCATACATTTAGACCATGTGCACAACCCAATATTAAATATACAAACAACCTACGACAAAAGGTACAGTTTTTAAAACTTTGTATAATGCGCGGCCTCATCAGTTTATCCATGGGTATCTTGTAAAGATCGTAGCCAAAAGACAAGGTCTGGTTTACTATTACTTTCTTTCTTTTATTGCATTTTCAACACAAGGATAACTACGCAACATACATTCATGGCGGAAATTCTGATAGCAACCCTTCGAAACTGGTGGGCACGATTTGAGAAGCTATGTTAAGTGTGGAATGGAGTGTTTTGTTCCTAAACAATAAGAAAACACGGAGAGGTCATACATCTCCGGCGTGCATGTACGGCACAAAAACAGTTTGTCCTCGCTGAAGAGAGTTTTGGCTTTTAAGCATTGTGCCAAACTTCGATAGGTAGTTTTCGATAGGTAGTTATTCGTACAGCGGTTTAACGCGCCAGTCCTCATTCCTTCTTCTCACCCGTAGCCCCTTCTTCTTCCTCTTTGCCTTCCTCTTGGCTCCCCACCGACGGGACACTGTCGTTCAGGGTGGAGGTGAGGTTACTTTCCTTCTTCCACTTCATACGGCGGTTCTGGAACCAGATTTTGATCTGGCGTTCGGTAAGGCACAGCGCATTAGCAATTTCGATACGCCGGCGCCTCGTCAGGTAGCGGTTGAAGTGAAACTCCTTCTCCAGTTCTAGCGTTTGGTAGCGGGAGTAGATCTGACGACCTCTCCGCCTGTCAGACCCGTAGCCGACCCCTGTAGCAGAAAAGAAGAGGTCAAATCATGCATGTCGCTAATTTGTATAAGAGCAAAACTGGAATATTCAGACTTTTGGTTTTAGCAATTCAAACTCTCAGAACTTTGTTTCGAATGGGCTCCTTCTTTCTGACGTGTATTTTTGCCAAAAGGGATTCCCCCAAGAGATAAAAGGCATTCACTGCCGAGTGACGAGCAGCTCCTCTCATGCTTTATGGGGTGATAAAACATGGGCTTGGAGTCGTAAAAAAGAGGAGCCCCCCAAAATTTATTTCTCTCACGCGTTTGAGTACTCACCACTGTGCGAGTTCATCCGCTGCATCCACGGGTAAATCTGAATGGCGCTCTTTGGGTCCTGAGATGCGCTTCTGCCTTGTTCTGAAGCATAGTCTTGCGCCAACGAGCTCTGCGCGCTCTGCCCCAAGCTCTGCCTGCAGCTTGGGAGCACATCCTTGTCCTGGTAAAACACATTGGACCCGTAGTCATAAGGTGCCCGACTGGAGCCGAACATAACGTTGTCCTGTGGCGAGTAGAACGGCGTGGAGTATATCCGGTTCTGGGCCACGGCGGCGCCATAGGACGAGAAATGGCGAACAGGGTCATAAGTCGTAGAATTTAGGGCCACGTTGGGTAGAACCTCTTGGCTGCCGGTTAAATGGCACGAGAGCGACGGGTTCGTGAAATAGGAATTCATACCGTCCCTCTCCCCGTAAACCTTGCTCCCACTCTTTCCCTCCCTTCTCTGATTCCTCTCTCTCTCTTTCTGTGTTTCGCTCCCTCCTTCGCTCACTCAGATCTCCCTTTATCTCTGACAACCTTTCTTTATTATATTTTTTGTTTCTTAAAACACGGAACCGCTATGTCATTTATTTCGGGACGCCAATAAAGCAACACCTTGTACGCAGCCGAGTGTTTCCAAAAGCCTCGCTCTAAGCTGGACAAAGATGACAGTGTCAGCTGACCACTTTCTGTCCAATGAAATGCGTGATCATCATGAGGAAAGTGGGGAAAAAAAGTAGTCGACTTTTTCATTCTTTGCCCAAGTAGCGACAAAGCTTATACCCTCTAACGGTCTACATTGTCTTTCACTGCAAAATCACATACTTCTACTCGCAGGACAACTTAGTCTCTCTTTATTGGTCATTCCCAAACAACAAAACATGTGGAATTTAGTGTATACACGTTCCAAGTGCTTGATCCTCAAAAAAAAAATCTAAGTACAGTATCTATAAATGAAATTTCACTAAGGCGCTAAATATAGAACATCCATTTTTTGACGGGTCAAACTTTCATCACCGAATTTATGCTTATGAATCTATAAAAATGCTACATTAGTGAAAAGCAATACGACTGGAATGTCTCCGAGAACAGGCTAAATGCGCACGCAAACAGTAGCTATTGCCGCTTAAAAATATATTGGCTGTTTTTTGTTTATTTTTAAATTAATTAATTATTATTATTTTTACAGAAATGCGCAGCTGGCTACCAAACATATGTCTTAGGACCAGAAATGCGACTCAATAGAGAGAAATACCTGCTTTGTTCAGCGAAATCCCTGGAATTATTTAGAAACTCTTATCTTTCTTTTACGTTCAGGAAAACTTGATTTAACATGCGCAAATTCTCACATTTTCCCTTCCGGTGTAGAGATCAGTCCTAAAGCATAAACCAGTGTGCTGAGATTTCATAAAGCCATACCCAGATTGTTTCAACCATAGCCTTATCTTATGACTAAAGACATACCACTTTCTAGTTAAGGATAACAGTATCACAGATGGAGGCCTAAGAGTTTGGTCGCCCTTAAACATAGGTGTCGACCCCTTAACAGTATAACACGGTCCGTGTAATGTTATTGGCATATTTCTGATCGGTAAACAGCGAGTTTGATCAGTGTACCCCGTTTAGAAAAACCGCATTTGGCAGGCAGTTGAACAACGCGCAATTTGCGGTTTTTACATTAATATTTTGGTTCTCCTACACAGCGCATGATTTCTTCAAACTAGCCGCATACTTTACGGTGTGCGGTGTCCTTTTGTGCAGAGGGAAAAGTAAGAGGCAGAGGGGGGGTGGTTTATGGCAGTTTTACTGCTAAAGAATGCCTTAACGCCTGAGCCGCTGAAGTCATAAAACCAGACAAATGTCAGCTTCCAGCAACAGAACGCTTTTACCAGCAGCACGAGCAACAAACCCTCCGTAAACTCTGTACAATTTGGGTTTATTATGATCGTTAATATTATATATGCATTCGCATGCGCTGTGCTCCCACAGCAAATACGCTGAGAAATTTGCGCTCAAGTTAATTTCAAACTGAAATTGAAAAATGGCGCTAATGCTGTTTAGCCACATGCGGTTTATCCTGTTTCTCATCTGCTTGCAGACCATGCGGTCAGTTGTGCTAAGCAGAAATTGATTCATTTGGATCGTTTCATGCCATAGCACAACATCATTAAACAAACCGCATTCTGACTTGAGAAACGAACGCATTTGTCTTCACGCTGGTGTCTAATGGCACTGGAGAAACAAGTCTGGGAATGGTTCCTGACAAGCCTGAATGCGTTTCGCGTATAACTGCAGAGCTGAGGTCTGAATGGTGAGGAGCCAGCGCTCCTCGTTGACTTAGCACACTGTCGGATACCAACCTGATATGTCACTTTGATCCTGAACTCTGAAGCTTATTAACATAATTTAGGCCACATGAGTCGCGCTGCTGAGTTGACACGTGGCAGCCAAACAGGCTATGATGAGCGCAACTTGTATACGGTCTACCCCTCCGCCAGCTCCAAGCCAGATGAAAAAAGGAATGAGTGCCGGGTGGATCAGGCCCACGACAAAGCACAACTGTCCACAGCAGACTATACCGTCTACCGGCGCGCAATTTATAAAGCTGGAAGGCAGAGTGCTCTTGTGGATTTGAAGTAGAAGAGTGTAGTAAAGTGTTTTATTGCATGCTTCTGGGGAGGACCATGAGAGCACCAACATGCTTCTGGGAGATGTCTCGTTTGGCAACTACTGGTCGCGGCGGGCGAAAACAGTATGGTTTATTATACCACCAGCACCACGATCACCATATCTACATCTATATAAATATACATATACATTTTTTGATGTGTGTATGTATGTATACACACACACAAACAGATCAAAACATGATATATGCATATAGATGTAGACATAGTGATAGTGGTGCTGGTAATAATTTTATATCTATCTGTGTGTGTGTGTGTGTGTGTGTGTGTGTGTGTGTATATATATATACATATATATATATATATATGTATATATGTATATGTATGTATATACATATATATATATATATATGTATATATGTATGTATATATATATATAATGTGTATATATATATGTGTGTATGTATGTATATGTATAGTGTTAAAAAGAAAATGCTAATTATATATTATATATTTTAAATTGTTTGAGGCTGTTTCTCTTTTTTTCTCGACTAAGAAAACATGCTTAAATGTTAAAGTGATGGTAATTAACAATAGGAAATTACACTCTTCTATGCTAATAAAATATATATTTTTATTTTCAGTTATATAAAAATTTGCCCAAGTGCTCATTTAACTAATCTCGGAAACGTAAATAATTGGTCAAATTGTTATTTCAGTAATGCAACCAAACGTACTGACCGAGCAAATGAAGCACGTGCTCCACTTTTAACAGGACTAATGCTAATTCGGCACAGCCGAAAAATGCTGTTGTTGTTTTTCTTCGTATTATTAATATTATTATTATTGGTATTAATATTATCTTGGCTATGACGTCATGTTCTTGGATCTATAAGGTCTTTCATGTGTTTGCCTCTTTATATCTAGCAAAGAAAGCCGGAGAGGTTTCTCTCGTGTTGCTTTCACAGTTAAGTCGTTATGAGGTGTCGCTGATGTTTCCAAGACTAGAGAGACTTCCGCTGACGACCTTTTTGCGGGGGGGTTGGGGGCTGTAAAAGAGACACAATTGGTCTGCATTTGCTGCTACACAGTGCGGTCCATTTTTTTTTTAAGTTGAGACATTTCGGATTATAATAGATCAGCTGCTTACTAGTGTATATGAAAATATGCATGTAATTTGGCTTAGCATTAGCATGGCCTTTATACTATACACACACATATACATTTTATATATTTATATATATATATATTACTACATACTACATTAATAGAATCGGAATAAATACTAAATGGTAATCCCAGATTTAAGTTTAGCCTTCATGATGTGGTTGCCTGTGGTTTGCCAAAACCTCTTTTCCTCATTCGACTCGAGCAGCAGCTCCACCTACACTCTCCGAGTCTCCTTATCGCTGTCTCTTGGCTGCAACTCCACTGGAAGCAGCCCACATTTAGTGCGGACTGTTATCTGTGACTTTGTTTGATCTTACGGTGTTCCATGAATTAGATTAAAAACCCGGCAGAAAAAATGACCACATCTGAAATGAATCAGCGGATAAGCCAGATATAAAAACGCTACTCTGAAGACCAGATGCCCATAACATTTCTGGGGCAAAAAGCACAGAATTCCTGCAGTAGCATTCCTGAAATAGCATCATGACGTATACCCAAGAGTTCTCCCATGTCTGAAGGCAAAATGAAGATGGAACTTATATTTCACTGTCTGGGTGTTTCATGAAACGTTCTGGCATATTCTAGGGGTCAACATTTTGTATATATCTGACGCTTGCTATAGCATTGAAAACATGTATATATTCGAACAAAATGTAATTGTGTTTTTTAATTTTGGAGCTTAGCCTGACGCTAGTCCTTTTCTTTTTTTTATTAGTATAACTGGTGGTGGTGTTGTTGTTGTTGTTGTTGTTGTTGTTGTTGTTGTTGCTGCTAATAAAGATTATGGTGGCGATTGCTAATTAATAACAATGAATGCTTGACCCCATACTATCCATTATATTGAACTAAAGCAGCCGGAATTATACCAATATATCTACTATAAACATACAAACTGATTTTATTTGTCTGTCAACTTTGAACTCTGAGCAACTGTAAACACAAACACAATCTTCCGGAAGTGTACTTATGCAAACAATGTCAACACTGAATCTAAATATGGATGTCTGATTTGTAAAATAGCGTCTCAAAGTTAAACCCAGGTTTCCTGATTATCGCGGTGAATGTTGTATGTAGACAGTGTTGGGGTTTAACTTTTGATTGGGTTTTCATTTATTTAAGAGATGTCTGATCACACCTGGTGATGGGAAAACAGGGGAATGGCCCTATAACTGAACGCTAGATGGCACCATCCACCACTGCAACATGGGGTAATGAGGGACTAAATCCTTCAGTGTCAAGAGGTGGTCACGGAATTGAAATACTGACTACATGTCTAATTATGTTTCTTTATTAGCTGATTTTGTGGGGAAGAGAGAATAAGCTAAAGCTGTCATAATAGAAATTGCACAGAAAGCCACACGGGAACCACGAACTTTTTGCAGTCTTGGAGACAACTTCAAAATCTTAGCGGTAAAAAAGACAAACCTTTGGCTAATTTGGGGCAACAAGTATATTCTTTAAGGGTTCTTGGGTGAAGACAGTGGTTCTATATATAACCACGAACACTCAATAAAACATTAGCATGCTTGGACACTTTTGAATGGTAAAAAGATCGGTTACTTCTTTAAAATGGTTCTATAGAGCCCCATCAAATGATTGTGTATTTGTTACAATGTCAAGCGTGTAGTAATAGCAGAATCGTTTTTGGTGCTAGAGCCAAAGAAGATCTATATGCTCCCAAATACAGCACACTGTCCATCAATCTGAAGAACCATTTCACCAGAGAACTCTTTAAGCATGCAAATGGTCCCTTGTGGGTTTATGATTCTATACCGTCTTCACTCAAGACCCCTTTCAGAGCCTTCTTATTAAAGAATGAAAATAGCATGTAAGTGTATGTATATATGCTGTTAAAGAACATGGACATCAAGAGTCTGGCATCATGAAAACAGCTATGGATCAGTAAAGCGCTTCATAGGTTCCAACGAACTTGCAAGGTTCTTTAATAAAGTAATGGTTCAATACAGATCAAAGAACACTCAAAGAACCATTTGAATACTTCTTTGCATGATGAAACAGTTCTTCAGACTGATTGCTGGCGGGTGTGCTAACTATGTGTTTTGCTATTGTTAGGATGTCAACTTCAGCTGCTACATACATACCATTTCGCCATAAACAAAATGGTTCTATATAAATCAATTGCAGAACCATCTTTAAGAGTATACAATCAAACTGCTGTCTGACAAACCTGATCTGGGCAGTTGTCATAAATGTGTTGAGGGATATTTTGTGACGCTGATACCCTTCACCTTCTAGAACGTCCTCCTATCTCAGTCCACGTGTTAAACCTGTCTGCCTGTCTAGTTTCATACAAATTCATTGGCCTCTAGAACCCTGGAACCTTCAAGCCAGCAGACACGTGTAAAGTCATAGTGCGTGAAACACAGTACAAGGCAGAACATCAACAACGACCCGTCTCTCTCCACTCTTACATCAACTGTATAAGCATCCAGGTCTATATTAAATGTGCGACATAGGAGTTCAAAACATGTCCAGATGATCCCGGTCAAATTCAACGTAGCATAAAAGGCCGGCGCTACACATGTGCCTGCGTGTAAACCACTTAGAGGGGTATAGAACCGCAAGCTTACCTGCTCTCTCCAGCCGCTCCTGTGCCACACAGCAACTGTAGCACCCAGTCAGTTGAAAGGAGGGCGGGGGTGGGCATTTAGTTGCCTGAGGTGAAGCCAGTCCCCGCTCGAGACATCCCATATCCTCCTGTCTGCTTCCTTGAGGAACCCAGTATTCAGTTACGTCCCATGCTCCGCATCGAATTTAGCCTAGCCCTCCGTTTGCGACGAAGGGAGGGGAGAGAAGTGAGGGAGCAAGGAGGAAGAGAGAGGGCTATATACGCGTCGGACAATATACCCCGCTCGCTTTTATTTACTGTTCTATTTCTGCGGAAGACCGCGAGACGCTATGCTCCATTTTCCGCGGGTCTGGAGAGATGGGGAGCGAATATGACCGGAGCAAAGACAACAGAATAAAGTTCATGTTCATAGAGCACGCCATGTGACTAGCCACAGCCAATCCCAGCCACGGCCTAGTCGTAAACTTTTATTGCTTAGCTGTAAATTTCCCACCAAACAACCAGGAATGTGTTGCGCCCCCTTCCAACCCCACTCGACCCGTGTATTTGAGTGCAGCAAGCCCTCTCAAGATCCACATCTTCGCATTCCAGTCACCTCTCAGAAGCCTTATTTTATTCCGATAGCCTCACTAACACCGAGCCCTATTTTGCTGTTGCGCCTGCTTCGCCCCAAAGACGCTTGGAGCGCCATCATCATGATCATCCGGGTTATACTGACGTGCCTACTGAGGTTAGAGTTACTGAAAGTAGTGGGTTATTACCTCAGCTGCATCACTGACCAGCACAAAAGCAGTTTGGTTGGAATGGTGTCCCCGTCATAAACACATAAACATAAATGTTTATGACCAAACATTTGAGGCCTATAGAGTTGTAAAGCGGGGTTTCACCACCTTGCTCACTCGCCATTAGAGACAAAGAAATTAGGAGGTCATTTTAAAAGATTGGTAAGATGGTAATCATTTTTAAAACCAAGAATTACAGTCTGTACTCTAAAAAGGAGGCTAATGATTCAGTAAAATCACTACGGTTATAGAGGAAAAATAACAGGCCTGTGAAGAAGGTGGAGGCAGTTTTATAGCTCTCTACTTAAAATTAAAATAAGCTTTTTTTACTATATGAAAGTAAGAAATTAATATATATATATATACAAAAATTCCCCAAGAATATTGTGGAACCCCCAATTAAAAAGGAAAGGCTAAACGGTATATAATATATATGTGTGTGTATATATATATATATATATATATGTATGTATGTATGTATGTATGTATGTATGTATGTATGTATGTATGTATGTATGTATATATATATATATATATATATATATATATATATATATATATATATATATATATATATATATATATATGTATGTATGTATGTATGTATATATATATATATGTGTGTATATATGTGTGTGTATGTATTAAAACGTTAACATCTTCAGTGCAATAATTTTATTTGTTGAGTTAAATTAGATTTACCATATTCAAATCTATTATCGGACAAATAGCTTTATATTTTTTTGTTCAAATAGTATACTCGAACGACAGCACCATAGTTAAATGAGCATAAACTAATATTAAGAAATAAACGAGTTCTTTTGATGTCTGCTATATAACCAAAACCGTAATACACATATAGTCAATCTTTTCTTGCATTTCAGATCGCAGATGAATGCGTTTGTTATTCCATCGCCGCCTTTACTCTGTAAAAAAGAAACATTCATAATGTCTTGCGAGTTATTTCCTTATGGCTATATTCATGTTTTCTTGTAGGTAACAAAAAAATCCATCTATTTTTCCTGCCCTGGTCACTTTATCCCCGGCTGAAATTTAAAAACAGACCTAGAACTGTTTATGTAAGGATACAAGAATGGACTGAGGCGGCCCGGTAGTGTAGCCCTGATCTCTTCACCTGCTACCTGCTGTTTGAGCTCTGAAATACCAAACTACAAGATTAAAAAACGCATTACTACGTTACTACTAGCCAAGAGAACCCAACCAAATCAAACCAGCCTGTAGCCCGTATCGCGGCTTTATCTCAGCAGCCAGTTCCTGAACTGTTTTCTAATCCCAGGCTTGCACCGTCTCCTCTCCAGGCGGCATGGGAAGAGCACTGTCTGAACCGGGCCAATAGGCTGTTTGGGAGAATTTTAAAGACGTTAATGGGTTTATGGGCCAGCAATAAAGTTTACAGGCAATCGCAACCATTTTAGGAGTTCTCCTTCACTGACAACATAAAAGTACAAAGGTCTGACGGGTAGACAATGCTCTAATACAATCCCCACTTCCTCAGAAAACTTCCGGAATGCCAGGAGTGACCACAAACACATTTGCCAGAAGGTTATTCGACTTGCCATCTCGTTCCTGGAACGGAGGGCTGACCGCAGGTAGGCCTGAGCTTTCCCTCTAGAGGAGTTTCTGATGGCTGTGAAATTCTATTTAACTGGTGTAAATAAGGATTTTATTAGGTTTGGGAATTTGGTGCATTCTGAGTGCACCAAACCAGTTTGCTGGTTTATTTCAGAGCTAGCGTTTGGCAAACAGGGTCGCAGTGGGTTTTATGTTTAGGTTATAATCTAAACTATTGTTTCTGTAGAATATTGTAAGGCATTGTCCAAATCCAGAGCGCTTTACTCCCTTAATTCTTGAGAAGTAAAAGATGGGAAAATATGTCAAATTTAGAAATAGCATGCGATTATGTGTAGGTAGTGCATCATTACCTCTTTAGTTGTATGATCAGTTGTATAACCGATTATATTTGTTGAACATTAAATACTTAGTGATATAGACTATTCGTTTTTTTGTTTTGTTTTTTTACCAGGAATACTTGTATCAGCAAAGAAAAGTTTCGTTTTAACAATAATTGTCTTAATATCCAACGATGCATAGAAACAATCAAAGCTACTCAATTACTGACAATGCTTATGGTTCCTCTTCTGCTTTTGGTACGGTTGGCGCTTCCTGCTAGCATACATCACCTGTACACGTGGATACAGAGCCTCGTACAATACTAATGGTGAGTATGAGTCAGCAGGAGATGAGTTTCTGTTTGGCACGTCCAAAACCGTTAGCCCAGTGGATGGTCTAGAAACTAAAACGAGTAATAAATAATGACGCACTCGCACTTTTTAAAATATAGTTATAATATAGTTGTTTTGCGTATATTGATTTTTTTAATAATCTGACTTACTGCAGTGAACAGTGTGAAACAGTGCTTACTGGATTCGACACCAGCACTGAACTGATTGAATCATCCACAAACTGTACTTTTTCACCTTGTTTAATATTTCAGGGTGAAATACGTGTGCAGACAAATATCCTAATAAAATAGAATAGAACAATTCAAGAAATATTTCAATGACTGGCGTTACAAGTATGTCCACATACAGTCAAATTTCGAAAGAAAAAAATCCCTGGTCTTTGATGATGCACAGAATCTCCAAACATATGTAAGGCAGTCCGCTGAACACAGTGCGAGGAAAACTTCATAATGTCATAGAAACATAGAAATACTGACATGGGCGATGATGGGGTAATTTCACCAAACACATGTCGATAGGTAGTCGAAGTTGTTAAACGCAAAAATTCCTTCACTTGTGTGTGTGTGTGTGTGTGCGTGCGTGTGTGTGTGTGTATGTATATATCTCGTGGTCAATCTTTTTTTTTTTTTTTTTTTTTTTTACTAAAGTCAGCTAAAGTAAACCAACTCCAACAGCTGAAGTTTACATAAAAGATCTCAAATTAAAAGCATATATATGAAAGAGCTAAAAAAATCGATACGAAATTGATGCATAATGTCGAACATTTCACACACACAGAACCAGATCATTTCAATATGTGTTTTGGATGTGTTTTTTTTTATTTTTTTATTTTATCAAATGGCTTGCTTAAAATGTATTAAACCTGACGTGAAGAGGAAGATTGCAAATTTCCCGAGTTAGGTAGCATCGCATGCAAACAAAGTAAATGTAAATGTCATGTAAAAAGGATTTATAAGTGACTACTTTCATAAAAACATAAAATCCCCAAAAAACAAAACAAAACCAAAACAAAAAAACACAAGCACTCTAGCAGCTAATCTACTAAAAATGAGAAACTAAAATTCTACTACATAGTAAAAAAGGAAGGCGGAAGACGCGTTTAGAGAGCTTTAAACTGATTGTATAATTTTGATTTTGTTCCAATAAAGTAAAATGAAAATATATTTATAGGAGCAGTAAAAGTTGTGTTCTGCGTGTTTCCAGGTTAAGCGCTGGTTTTCAGGTGGGTAAAAAAAACAGAACTAAGCGCGCAAAGGCCTAAACACTCAGGACTCATTTAAACTCAACACTGGGTACGTTCCCCTAAACGTGTGCGGCCTGGTGTTTGTGCAGCAATGTTAGCTAAAAGTGAAATGTTTGCCTAATGGTTCATAATGTTCCAAATTTACGATTCCAAGCTGCGCAGATTTCCGGCTCCAGAATAAGAATCTGGAGCATCAGGAGTGATTGGAAGTGCGGCCCAGCACTTGGCTGAGGATGTTAGCGCGCGTTGTGGCGGTGATCAATGAGAAGGAAGAGCTTTTATTGTGTGTTGAACATTTTTTACTTCTTTCCCACCGTGGTCGTAAAAAGCGGTCTCTCTCTCTCTCTCCCTGTTTCCACACATACGCGCACGAGGCTCAACTTGAAGTCATATAACCATAAAAAAGCAGGCCATAAAATCACTCTTTCGACTCTTCTTCGTCTGCCGTTTCCTTTTTTTGCTGTTGCGGCTGCTGCTCATCCCCCTCGTCGCCCGCTTCCTCCGGCTCGCCCTCTCCCTCTCCCTCACCCTCCGCCTCTGTCTCGCCCCTCTGACCCGGAAATTTATCCTTGTTGTTCTCTTTCTTCCATTTCATGCGGCGGTTCTGGAACCAGATCTTCACCTGGCGCTCCGTCAGCTTTAGCGAGTGGGACACTTCGATGCGCCGCTTGCGCGTGAGGTAAGGGTTGAAGAGGAACTCCTTCTCGAGCTCCAGGGTTTGGTAACGGCTGTATGTCTGCCGGCCGCTACGCCTTCCTGGAGCTATGGATGGAAGGATGGAGAGATATCTATGTTTAAGAACGTGTTGATTTAAATATGTATACGTCATGATTGCCATTCAATCAATAAACGTGGATCTCCACTTCCTTTCTAAGCAGATGTCTGAATTTCAATGCTGTGTGCTATTGGAATCACTCCACTAGGTAGATATAGTTATTATTAACACTGTAAACTCCAGAGGGAGAAGGCGTATCTCCAGTACGATGTCTAAAACTTGGTTCTGTCAGGGTTATTTAATAAAGTCACTGGCTTTAAACGACACTATACACTCCCATAAAAGTATATTGCTATGAAGAAGCATTGTCTGTGCCAAGGAACTCCTGAGGAACCATATTTTAAAAGAATTGAACTAAAATACGCCCCATTATCTTTTTAAAGACAATGGTTCTATAGAGAACCATTAAGGCTAAAATAAATATTCTCTTGAATGATTCTCTGCATGGCGGAATGGTTCATCAGATAAACGAAGAATGCGTTGTGTCTATGGTTCTACATTGCACCAAAAATGGCTCTACTATTGTTACAACCTTGACATACACAACACAATATCAACCAATCAGAAGACACACTTTTACCATGCAAATCATTCAGGTTGTTATTAAGGTTACCATGGTTCTATATAGAGTCAGTGGTTTTGCTAAAGAACCCTCGAAGGAAGACAGTGTACGCCAGACCATCTGCTGTTCAGGGCTGCCTGAACTGTAGCAGCTAGAGGTTCTAAGCTCACTTCCTCTGGTGATATGATGAACTGTGCGATTAATAGCCTGGAGTACAGGAATGGTTGACTGTCATCATACCTGATTAAAGTATCTACCTCATAGTAAACATGCAAAAACTTCCCCGCTCAGACAAACCACACACATGCAGCCTCTACTGTTTGGAGACGTTGACCCAAAACAACACCACAAAGACAAAAGGTAAATAAAGTCTAAAATCTAACCATGGGGTCTCATCCAAGGGAACATAAGCCCGGGCGGGTTCTGATTCAAATGGCCTTGTCGTTCTCCTAGATGGGTGCCTGCGGAAGATTTACAGTCTGGGTACTGCGCCACGCTCGCCTCTTGCTGAGCCCCATAAAGCGTTTGCCTCGGAAATGCTTCGTAGCCATAAAACGTGGTGGCATCGCCGTGACACGCCAAAGCACAGGGGTTTTGCTGATAGCCTGGAGCCGACAGCCCCGGCGTGCCGTGGTGGAAGAAGTCCTGGGGCGCGTGCTGAAAGCCCGGAGCCGCTGATCCAGCCCCGTAAACTATCGCGTGGCTCCGGGTGACGCTCTGGGGGAACCTGCAGTCGTAGTAAGTTTGCTCCAACCTCTCGCTGCCTTTATACTTGGAGTACAACGGGTTTACGAAATAGGTGCTCATGTCTCGTGTGCTCTTTCTCCGAGGACTGTGGTGTTTGTGCTGCTAAACAACAAGGTGACATTCGCTGCTGTCCAGCTCAGCAACTGCCCCCAAAACCCCCAGACGTGCCACCACCAACACAAAAAAGGCCAAAAAGCGGTGAGGTAAGGAAGTCTTCAGCTCTCCGTCAGCTGCCTTCTTTCAACTGCTATTCCCCCCTCTGTCTTCCGGTTCTGATTTGCCTCCTATTTGCTATCTTAAATCCAGGGAATGCTAGCTCGGTCTGGTTAGCTCTTCAGACAGCCACAAACGGTGTCTGCGCCCCTCAACCCCCCTTTTCCTCGCCAACCTTCAACCCCCTCCCCTCCTCGTTGCGTTCTTAGACGTCTACCTTGAGCAGAGCAAGTCATCAGCGCTGCTTACCGCCGGTTCTTTTCACCGCCGCAGTTCGGTGTTCATGTTATTGCCTGTAGAATTCGGGCGCGTTATGATCGGATTTCCTCCCCCGTAAAGACACGAAGCCACTACATGAAACCTTTGATCGTAGATTAAACTCAGTACTTCATTTAATGCTGCTTTTGTGAAGCGTTGTAGTCGCTACTGTGGGCCTACGTACCGGCACGCGAAATTTGGAGATGCTTATTGTTGGTGATATCAAATCAATTTGCGATTTATAAATTATGGGTTAACATGCGCACAGCCACACCCATGACTAATAAATCTACCTTCAGTCTAATGACTGAGAAAAAACGAGCACGCACGGTCTTTCCTTACATCTCAACCTGAAGTAACATGCCAACAAAGAGAAGTCATGGACCATGGTGAACATTCTTGCACTACTTATAATCTCCTAGTAACCTCATAGTAACCTTAATTCTAAAATTTAGGCAGTGCTGTTTGGTAACCAGTTACGCATGGTTGCAGATCCGGGCAAAAAAATTTCTGTAATTTTAAAATTTTGTAAACCAATTTATGTACATTTAATAAATCCAATTTAAACGTGCAAAAAGTAAACGGGACAATGCAATATTTACTTTAATTGCTGCTAATGTGCTGTATAATCACACATACAGGAATGTTTAATTGGAATGTAATAAGACGCTTTAATGTTCATTACATGCAATAAACGAAAATCCTATTTACATTAATAAAAGTGTAGTAATGGTTTTACTTTTACGTTTGTTAATTTTGTACCTAAATTAATAGAGACTTAGCAGTTCCGAATTGCGGCTTGGAAACGTGTACACCGCTTCCATTTGAATTCCATATATATGAAACATATCATTACTGTCTTTAGTGTAATCTAGAAGTGTGCAGAGGCCATGCATTTTATTAGTGTTTATTTTATTCAAAGCATATTTGTATTTATCCTCTGATTGTTTGTGTAATTATGTTTATTTGCATACCAAATTCTTCCAACAAGCACTTTTTCTGCACTCCTGATTACTCAGTGGACTATGGAGGAGGCCAAGCTAGGCGTGCTGCCCCCTGCTGGTGGATATGTGGTAATACGCGCAAGGTATCTATGCAGAGTAACATATTAGGACCTACACATGAAACACTTGGTTTGGTCATTGCTTGTAATGGGTAAAATGCTGCAGCTTTGAGAATGCTATTTATGCCATGGAGCCAGAAATGTTCAGTTCATCTGTAATGCTTGTTTCCTGCTGTGTTTGCAGGCCACATAACTGAGTCATCAACTGGGAGGAATTTCTTGAGGCAAAAGGACTTCATGACTCAAGCCTAAGCACTGAGTAACGTATTGACAGGCTATACTAGAACAGTTATGAACAGTTTGTAGTTATGACTGTAATGCATCCTTAGATTTTACACCGTAGCTAAATTATGTTTAGACTTTTAAAAAGACATTTAGCCCATTTATAATGCTGTTACCAACATATTTCTTAATGTGTAACATTGTCATGACGCATCATAACCAATTTTAAGTACAAAAGTACATATTAACCATAAAACAATAATTATAATAACTTCTTCACTTGATGCCTTAACAGTGTAACATAATAAATGCTAATGCAGTGTTATGTACTTTACAAAATTTGTGTTATGTCATATATATGTCATACATGTTTTTTTATTGATATTATTTATGTATGTGATCCTGGGGTACTCCAGAATTACATGCCATGAGAATGTTCATATTGTCTGATTATAAGACTATATAAAACTATAAGACTAAATGCTAATTGTATTTTGTATCGTTTGTATTACACATAGACACTATGTATTGGTTTATATGTTTGATTGATGCAAAAAGGATCACAGTTATATTAATGTTGCTAAACATATGTAAATAAATGTTTTCGGTGTGGAAGCTTGTGTCATTTTTATTATTGTTGTTGTTCATTTATAGACATGTAGTATAGCAGGTAAATAAGAGATTTCTTTTGGTCCATTCCTCATGAAGAGCATGGAGGGTAAACACAATGTAAAGTTCATTTTAAAGTTGTTTCAAAAACTGAAAAGCCACAAAATTGGAGTTTTTTTTTCAACAGGAGCGATTTGTTAGGTGTAGATACTCAGTATATGTATATAGTAAATGTATACATTTATCCATAACTGAAATGTTAGCTATTTTGTTGAAAATGAGCGAATGCTTTAGCTGTAATTTGGTATTTCTGATACTTTTGTTTTCGTTGAAGAATATATCCACTTGGACTAAACTCACAGACGTATATGAAGTGCATATGGATCGTTCATCTTCCTGTACGTGTTATTTACATTTAGTCTCAGATTTGCACAGAACAGCTGTACAGCCTGAACACTAAAATCGCACTACTCTTTAGAATTTATTTGCCCTTGTATGCACGGGTTCGGCTTACTGCTGGACCAACAATGACCTCTGGGTAGGAAGCTTGCATTTCAGCTTCTCTGTCTGGTCTTCAGAGACAAGAATCACGCCAACGGTGGAAAGATAGCGACATCTAGCGTTCATTTTGTTGACTAGTCTATTTTCACAACAGCGTCTTCGTCCTCTTAGGCGGAAAGCAATGTTTTATTGACTAGCCATTTGGACGTCTAGCAGGAATACATGTTTTATGCTGACAAGAACAACTACTGAGAGTTGCATAAGACACGAGGTGTATTGTATCTCAGTATTGTTTAACAAACTCAACATCATTAAAAGTCACATATACGTTTACATTAGGCACCGGAGACCGTAAAATACTTCCGGAGAGCGGGGTTAAATACGGAATTATTGCACTACAATGCTAGCTTTTTTAATCACAGCCAGAGTTTTGTTTATTCTACTAATTGGAAGCATTCCTCAATACAGTATGTCTTGCTACCCGAATCGCTTAAATAGCTTCCAACCGCAATTAACCATGTCTAACCGTATGCAGCAATTTTGAATATATAATTTTTTTTTTCCCCCCTCACCCTTCCGTCTTTTTTTAAGCCCGTACCCAGAGTAAATGTTTTCTAAATTATGCATCTATTTTTTTGTTACAAACGCCTTTTTTGCAACTTTGATAAGATGCTATATTGTTTTTTACAAATGTTAAACAAACAAAAAAAAAAAAAAAAACAAAAAAAAAAAAACCCCCCCCCCCCCCCCCCCCCCAACGAAACAAAACAAAAAACAAAAAACAAAAAAAAAACAAAAAAAAAAAAAAAAAAATAGCCAAATGCGCTTTTAAAGAAACATTTGAAAACTGGAATCTTTTGGATTTAAATTTGGCTTTAAAATTTACAATTGATGCCCTTTTAAATATGCTCTTCATTTGATTATCCCGAATATTAATATGAGTTCTTTTCCAAGTTAAGTTTCAAGAATTATCTTTTTAAATATGAATACTGCATGCTTATCATTGTCCAAATAGGTGTTTATTTTTTTTGTTGTAATTTTATTTATGTTCAATCCTAAAACATTGCACCTAGTCAAATCATTTATGTAAAACATCTAGTCACGAGTATCATCAGGTATAAATACACGCTATATTGAGATAAGATCCAAAGAAAAAAGTGCTCTATTATTGTAACTATATAACGTTTAAATGTAGCACTGTATAATGACTAATCCGAGCTTCACCAGTATAGGAAAAACACTAAACAACCGGATCTAAACTACAATTAACATGGTGTAGGTATAATGACATAATCCGTTTTTGTCGTCTTTACACGCCGAGTTGCAGATGTAGTAGTCCTAGTAAAAGTGTACATTACAGTGTCAGAGAGTGAAATAAGGATGTATATTCTATGTATTATATATTATATGTAAGTTATACAGCCTAAGAATGGCTTATCGAAGAGGCATGATGAGAAATTATCATTCATGATCAAGACCAGTCTCTGTGTTTATACATACCGTGTTGAGGACAGTATGATAGTTTATGAGTACGGACTCGATAGTAGAAGTCATCAGAGCTGGGTAACATTATCAAGGGACTTAGTCAAGCACCCCTATTCCAGTTTGATCCTGGTATGCTCCTAAGGAGGTGGGTGTGAGTAAAGTGAGAGAGGTGTGTATATTCATAGGAGCTGCGTTTGTACCTAGAGGACCCTCAGCCAAAAAACAACTTGTGTCAAATAAGCACCAAACAATTTATGTAAGCACCGCAAGCGTTGCCCCCAATAACGAGAAAACGTTATAATACGCTATGATTTTTAGCTGTCACGATCTCGTCCTACAGGACACGGTTGCTCCAGAGCTATGTCTTTGTTTGAGATACTATAACCGTTCAGGGTTCTTGGTAAAGCGGATGCATTGCATCTGTAGTCCTCACCCGCAACGTGGAAAATTTAACCTTCTAAATGTCCAATGATTGTTCGCTCTACATAACGCAACTTTGGCATCTGCTCAGTTACGGGTTTATGTGAGCACCTTCAGTACGAAAAAAAGTCGGTTGAGAGCCCGAGTTTGTAAAGGGACCCCGTAGTGCCCACTTAACTCTTAGACAATCGTAAGTATCTAAAATCTAAAGAAGCTAATCATTATGATCCAGATTATGTGTAGCTCGCTAAGACAAGGCTCGTGCGGAATTGCACTCACCTTGTCACACATTGAGAAATGCCCCGAGATGCTAGTTTAGATGTCGACATTCCAAGAGAAGACTATCGTTATTAACTATTTTGAAGCGTTTAGCAAATGTGCCTTACGTTGTCGTATGGATTTTCTTTAGAGATGATGAACCCTACTTCACATTGAGCCTCAGCTACTCGTTCGGGTAAGGGACCTAATGAGTAACATGTGTCTCAATATGTGCCAGTAAAACCTCAGTTATTAGTATACTATGCATACCCTGTAGCTAGAATCTATCAACTTTAAAGTAATCAATAGATCCTAACTAGTAACATATGATCGCAATACTTAAAGAGCATGCCAAAATCCAGATTTACTTAATGTTAAAATGTACTAACCAATCATGACGCAATGAGTTACAAATATAAAGAGTTGGAGTATGTTGATTAGGTAAAGCGTATTTTGCTAATCTGAAATAACAGCCTTGGAATGTCGTGTCATGTAGGAAGTGCGTTAACACAATCTGACGGCACTGGACCTCACAACCCGATCTAATCACAACTCTGGCTTCCCTTTCAAATATAAGTAGTTAGCGCCTGAATCTACAAACTAGGCTTTTGGGAAAGATGGCGACATTCCATTTAACGTTCAAAGAATGCAATGTAGGAGCCCTCCTATTTGAGTGCCCAATAAACGTCTACTGGTATTTCTCGCGTTTTATTCTGCTTGCGAGTCACCTCATATTCGTATTACAGAGAACACTCACATCTTAAGCGAGTCAGATGTGTTTGTGTTAAGCCGAGAGATATATTCTTATATACTACAAGCTCTATAATAATGGATAAAAAGAAAAACTATTTATCACAGCTTGCATGTAAACTATATCACACCTAAGGATAATGTACGAAGGAAAGTTCGTCTATCTATGAAGATCTCTCCTTTATAGATTGATTAACGAATAGTATACAAACGATATTAACAATGTCGCTCATTCTAGACTAAAACATCTAGAGTAAAATATCAGTCTGTTTTTTAAATTAGCGGGAAGATGTGTAGCGACCTACACATACTATAGCTAGTCCCACTATGAGAGGTGGCTCACTGGTTACAACTGCTTTCAACTGTACAAGGCCTAGTAGCATAAGCGGAATACATCAGGCATTTGACAACGGACTCTAGGGACTAACAAACACAGAAGATTACAGAACACATGAGATTCCGCGCTTGAAGTGTACTATGGTGGCCAGGCATGTGCCTTAGGCTCGGTAAGAAACTTATGCCCGCCTACACCTCGTTATTGATGCTATTCGACGACGTAAAGTAGTATCAGGGTTCACTGAGACAACACCTATGGCCTTTTCCACTGGCACGCTGGCTGAAGTGGTTCGTGTCACTCTGGCTTTAGTGACACATTTGTAGGCCGCTCTCGAATCGTGTGCTGTCCACTAGCCTTAGTAGCAAGCTTTGTAATCATTTTCGTGTCATTTTCATTGCGCCTACGATTCATGAAACCACAATTTTGTTGACAAGTGCTCGCTTGCGACTCAGTGGTTCAGGACGCGCTGCGCAGCCGACTTCGCTTAGCGTGCACGAGTCATCTCGGTGGTGTGAGATACATGTTGAATAGGAACTCCGTCTTTTTCTCTATGTCTCTAGAGTATTAAGGTCTAGTTGCTGAGTGTGCAGTGTGGGCGAGCGTATTCTATTCTTCGTTCGCCCCGCGAATTGTATCCAAATGGCGTCCACACGGGATTAATACTGTAAGCAAAAAATAGAAATAAGAAACTGAGAAAGAATGAAATTTGGGTTAAAAATAGTTATTATTTTTAGACATTTGTTTATTTTATCCCTAAATGTGGAACGAATTGATTTGAAGTGTGCGTTTATCATTTTTTCCATCTAACATATTAATTCTGTTTTTAATGAATTCATTCACAGAATTTAAAATGACTGAAACGATTTTTCCTTTTTTTTTGAGGCGGTTGAGTTGGACAGAGCTCATTAATGAATTAGTTCTAGGACTCGCACTTACGTATTTGTTTGATCAGCATAGACTCGCACAAGTAAGCGTTAAGTGAAGTGTCATAAGTGGCTAAAGTCGTGTTATTGATGATTACGTGCTGTGGATTTGGTTGTCTCTTATTTTTGCACTTTACGGCTAGTTGCTTTGTTCGAGAGTTAGCAAGGGCACCTATTAGCACTGAGAGCGCTCGAAGTATGTGATGTATGCGGCATGTGTATCTGGGACCTGTTTCTGGCGCTTATATTCAGATAGAAAAAGACCCTTGTCCTAACAAAGTGACTAAGCTCCACTTGGTTGTATTGGCTCATAAAAGTGACTTGTTAAAGCTGTATGCGGTAGGTATTCGTGTTGTCCACTCGGGTCCTAGATGGAACACAGTCCTAACATTGTGTCTTGTAAATCGCTCAACGCGTCTGCTACTGCCGAAACTAGAACGTTCAGTAACACTAGCAGCAGATTGTGCTATTAAGGAATTGTGGAATACGAATCATGTGTTGGTATTGCGAGACTCTATGATGTCATACGACTGAGTACAGTTACACAAGACTGGACCCGAACGACATGAACCATGTCATTTCAAGACTCATAGTGGCTTACGATTACGTTGAGACATGCGTGCTTGAAACAATGATCGACTTGTATGATAACAGTAATATTTGGTAATTTAAAACTACATTTGAAACTAATTTTAAACTGTCCCTCCACCAATGTTCCAGAACACGAACAATGATTAACGTGTCTAATGTCTATATTATGCTCTTAAGACGCCGTCTACTCGCTGCTACTCCAGTACTCTACTGACTGAATGTTGGTTTTCGGCGGGCTGGGTTTACGAAAATAGTGTCCACCTAGTCTAGCCCGCTTTATGGCTCCCTGTCCTATTGATCGAACCTTAAAGCCAAGCGTGGCATTTGCCTCCAAAAATGCCTCAGACTAGGAAAGAGGCCGTGACTTTCTCGTTCAAAGGAGAAGTGAGTGTTGTCATAGCAATTGCTTCCCCCCAGGAACGCTTTCTGACTGTTAATGATGAAACTAGACTTGGAGAATAGCGGATGCTATACTACTGTGGATTAACTCAGCTGTATAATTCCTCAATTTATCTTGATACGCGACAACTCCAGTGGCCTAGTACTCTTAAAGCATCGCGTCCTGATTCCAAGTAGAACGATGTTGATGCCTAGTAAGGTCGTCTTACGTACCGTTGGATCCTCAGACGGGCGTTGTAAATATATAAGGACAGATGTCATTAACATGCTGACATGTTCCATTGAGCAGAATTATATGCTATTTCGGCAGTGGCATCTGCTTGCTAGAAGTCATCGTATGTCCGAATGATAGTACACGTACAGACCTTCAGCCCTGAAGTTAATTTGATGTCTGCCGTTGCTATCGGAGTAGCCTGGCGAAATGACACAGGTTGCCTGATTGATATCGGTTGCGTCCAGCGAGCGAGCACGTGCGCTCGGTTACTGCCGCCATAAATGAGGCTTAGGTCACGCGCTTAGGAAAGAGGTTCTTAGCATCCTAACGCTGATTCATGATCGGACTGGGAATGCTACCGCGACCCCCTAAGAAGAGGTATTAGGGACAGACGGTTTGAGTATGTATCTGAAGGAGCGCACAGCAGCACACGAAGGGAAATCCGAGCACTCTGCAACAAGGGGCGAGGGGCGCGAGCCGGCTGGAAGCACCTCCGGCGCCGAGAAGCGCGTCGCCAGCACGTCCTCGGTTTCGTGGCTTATCCAAATGAATACCACAGTACAACTAATTGCTACAACCCCCTAGTTCCCCGTGGCCCGACTATGGCGGACTCAGTCTCTGGCTCTACCCTAAAGAACGTCTATCAGATTTTATGGATGTGTCATAGGATAGGTGTGAGCTCTTTGATGCTGTTGCATTATAGTCATATCAATCAATGGCACACGAGTAATCTATTCGGCTATATTGATTTTTTCCAGGGAGGCTCCATGTCACTGAACCATTAAGTGTGCTGTGCCGCGGTTTCGTGACATCTTTGTGTGATTTTATTTATTTTACTCCGAAAAATCTACAAATATTGCGGTCGATTAATGCGCTAGTTCTTTCTCCCTGGATGTTGTATACTGATAACGTCGTCAAATCATACTTAGCATTTAAGACATTATAGATACTGATATGCACACTCCCGATTATTCCAATCACTGAAACTGATCATCAATGCAAACCTAATACCACAACTTGCCCACAATTCTTAATGTAGTTAGCACAGTTGCACTCACACCTGAGATCAGCAGCCTATATTGCTCCTTGAAAGCAGAGAGGTAGATTAGCCATTCTTAGACTCTAGGGCCTATTCTACCTGGAGTTAGCATTTGTCATCTCACTGTCAGTTTCCTTTTATAGCCTGATTTTTTTCTAGCATGGTTCTCGGGTCTAGTTTAAGATCTCATGCTGAATAGTAAATCGTAGACGCTCATATAACTCGATGCAACCGGGATCATAACGTACCCAAATGGTGGAGAATCTAATCGCAATTCACAACATTGCATTCCACAAGCCATTGCACTCCTCAGGATGGCGAGTGTAATCCGAGTGCAGCACACAGAAGCTTTAAGAAACCATGTGCTCCTGTCGTATAGGAGTTCTGAGTGGTGTATCTAGAGTAGCATAGTACCACAAATCGGCAAGAGCTGAGTTTGTGTTACGATAGGCGTTAATTCACGTGACGACCACGCTATGCCTATTTATTTATGTAAGTCATTCAAATTAAATCTGTTTAGTATCCGATTCGCCCGTAGCATGGGAAATTGCTGGTTAGGATTCTTAAATTACGAGTGCAGTCTTAATAAATGAACAAGAAGAAACGTCACTGAGAGACTCAGATTATAGGACTGATAAGAAATCAGTGAGCATGCACTTACTAGAATGTACAAGCGATACATGCTCAAGAATTTTTTTAGACATCGTTTCCAACCTAGTAGTCCTATCACTGCAAAACAAAGGCACTAGACGATTGCGAATAGGGACACGTGCAATGTCTTTGCTGTCTAATTAGCACATGCAACACAACATGCAAATCTTTTCGGTAGTATTAGCGGACGACTAAAATCCTCAACAGGTATATGCATCAAGCAACTGAGAAATACCAACCTTTATATCAATACCTAATAAGTATAATAGAATAGTATACAGTAGTGTACAAAGATGACAAATAAATTAAAGGGGTATATTGTTTGTGATTGGTAAGTAGGCGATAGTAGTATATATATTAAATCTATACCCATCCGACAGAAATATACTATGTATAGGAGAGGCTGTTTGTTTAGGGAGTCCCTGGTAGCCCGGCTGACACCGAATTTGGCACGTTCTCGAGTGAAAGCGTCTGCTACGTCATGCGTGTGAAACAGATCACAGAATAGTACTCCTGATGATTGTATCGATATGGCGCTCTATGTTAGTCAGTGCAATACGTAATTCCCGCTCATCCACTGCGCTTTAAAAGGACGAATTTCTCCGAGTAATTACAACTATGAAGAGTCTACAAGATATAGGTGCCGGCAGTGTGAAAGAGTGAACTCTCCCCAACTGCGGTCTCTGTACGTTGAAGGAGCGTGGCTTCTGGAAAACAGAGCCAGCTCCGCCGCGCACTGCCTGTGTGGCCGATTATGATCTGCTATTGATAACGCAGTCATGGTCACCCCGCCAAACCAGTGTAGGCGGGAGACTGCAGTGAGCCCACGCTCGCGGAATTCCGCTGGGCTTCCAGTCTAGATCTCTGTGTTGCTTAACGCGGTCAATTCTAATCAAAATATAAACCGGCCACTAATGACCACCGTCCAGTGCTATTAGCTAGGATAATGCTGCAGCTATTCTTTAGCTAAGATGGAAATTAGAACGCGCGTGGTGCACTTGGCCATACTATATTAAAATTTCAATGAGTTCATGAAAGCGATGCTCCCATTGAATAAAAGGGTTAAACATAGTCTTAGAAATCATACAGAGTTTATATTATCAATCAAGGATATAATGCTTCGCTATTCGACGTCTCAGGGAAATAGCGCACGTCGCAAACGATTGCAACAATCTGTCTCGATATCGATTTAGTATTTTTTCTGATTGCATGTAAGCAATATATCGTTTTACCATAGTCAGACAGTCGCTTTCCACTACCATCTACAACTTGCTACAGCCTGCGAATGAAGGTTACGCCCTCACTCTAGGGTTGTTGGTTCTCTAGCAGAAGTCGTGTACTCCCCTACCTCCCCTTGGTTGGGCTTCACAAGATCTTGCTATGCATCGTCAGAAGCTTATGAGAGCTCATTCTAAGGTGCACTTTATAAAGCAGTGTCTGCTGTTGGCACATTGACGCAAGTCAACATGCTGGACCAGAACAAAAATCTGTTAAGGCAGCTTTTTGAGCTAGATCTTAATTAGAGGCTTTAGACCCCCGCGGTAGGCACATCCGCTCTATCATTAGACCCACAACATGTGTCTAAGTTAGCCTAGAAAGGCATGAACATACATCAGTCGAAGCAGTAGTACGGACGTCGACACGTCAACTGCAGTTCTAATGACCTAGTGTGACATTATTGAATGGCATATATATGGATAATGTTTTGAAGTAACGTAAATAACTAATAGTGAGACAAGACTCATACAAATCAATAGACGTTTAACACGTGTAAATCACAGTTCATGTCCGCTCCACGCATGTAAACCATAATGACAACATAAGGGTAATTGCGTGATTTTTATTACGCAGTGAGTAGATGTACTAGTGATACTGAGAGCTCAAGGCTATTTGATATGGCGGTAAACCACACAATAGAAAGAAGAGATCAATTGATTATTTAGGCAAAACCACAGTGTATTGGTGGCATATTATTCCATCTTAACTATATAGTGAGAGTTACTGAGCTGAAGTGTACTACATGGCCAACATGACAAATTCGCTTTAATGTAACCTAATCGTATGCGTCACATGCACTGGTATGTTATCATGCACAGTCATATTATTAGGCATAGATTCACTAGAATGTTCACTTTTAATATGGCTTACATGTACAAAGGTTGATATACTATCTGTGATAGATTTCAGTGTCAGGAAAACATAAGGGCTACTAGACGTGTAAGCTTAGCTCATGTCAAATCTCAATTAGCAGGCAGTTATATGAAAAATGAATAGTAGGTTTAATCATGCAGTAGATCTTTGTGACACGCTATCCGAACATAAAAGCTCTTTCTGCTGATCGTCGAAATATAAGTTTTCTGCGCATTTTAATGCATTAATGTTTATATTATGTACTAATATATTGTAGAAAATTAAAACATAAAAAGTGCCCAGAGGAAAAGTTAAACATGGTATTTGACCGGGGGTGATCAAACGTACACCTGTACTTAATCCTAGTTACCTAGTGGCTGGTGTTTCTTAGTGACCGGTAGAGAAAGATGTTTTAGTGGTGGACGTCTTGCAAAGGGGTTGAAATATGTCAGAATTAGATTAATGTTTTAATTAGCGTGTTCAGTTGTTGGTTTTACTGCGATTCACGGCTGCATCCGCATGGCTGTCCAGTTCATCACTGAAAACCACGCTCTATCATTGTATTAACTTGAACAATCTTGCTCTACTAGTTGACTCCAAGTCTTTATCCCATACATTAGGTCGCGAAGGAGGCTCGTATTTATATGACGAGCCAGTGGCGGTTTAAAAAGCCACTAGGTTCCTCAGGCGAGGTGTTTATCATCAGTTAGGTATACCAGTCCCAAATAGCAGTGCAGAACAAGCCAGAGTGGTGACTAGCTCTATGGTGATAGCTACTTATCATAGATTTTGATAAGGCTGTCTTCTGATGCTACCCGTCCACATAATAATAACAAATACATGCCTCACCTGGCCACCGAAGCAAAAAAACGTACTTATGATGCTGTTGATATGCAGAGTTATCATTGTATTTTGGATGTGCCACTCACTGTTTGGCAACGCCTGCACCCAATGCCAAGGTTTTCTAAGTCCGACACTGGTTCTCACTGCGAGGTTACACGGCGGTCCAGACGCCTGCAAATCAAGAGTGAAATAAGTTGAATGCGTTCAATCTCGACAAGAGTGTAAGGGCTAGCTTGTGTACATGGTTTAAGGAAGTGCTTTCCACAAACATGACTAAATGAATATGTGAAAAAGTAATATAGTAGTGCTGTGCATTGTAATTCATACGTATCTGTAATTCTACTCTATCTACCCGTACTCTGTGATCTATCATCACGTATCTATCTAGTGATCTATCTATCTATCTATCTTATCTATATCTATCTATCTTATGTCTAGCTATCGTATCTAATGCATTACACAAATAGGGTCCATCTTGTTGTCGATTTTTCTATATAGCGGCGTCTCAGCCAACAATCGCCTGCAACGAGCAGTACACAAGCCTAAATTGTCAACCGATTGGCGTGTTCTCTAAGGTAATAGTGTCGGAGCTTGTGTGAAATTCACAAACTTGAAGTTTCATTTTAAAAACCTATCAGCGAGGTGGTGAGGGAATCTGGAAATGGAATAGGGAAAGCGCAGAACGCCATATGCTGATAATGTATCCTGGCCTCCTTTCTAGCTCTAATGACGTGAGAACCATAGCTTACTATCCAAAGAGGAGTGTGTTGAAAATATGTGTAATGTTTAGACCGACACCTGCGTTTGGACGCTCTATGATTTTCTTGGTTTGCTTTGGCCCCTATTTATATAGCCGAGATGACGGTGGAAAAACACATCGTCAGCTGATAAATGAAGACTTAATAGTGAGTCGATATCTGATCGCTCATCATGCTCATCTTTTAACAACTCATGGGCAGCACATACATTCCCATACACATGTTTACTAGTATTAGCAGAGGCCATAATGACTAGGGAAACAAAAGCTGCAGGATGCTGCAGAAGACCAAGTTCCATCGAAAGTAGTCTACACTAGGAAAGTAACGGAGGTAGATCTACAAACGACAGACAACATGAACAGTGTTACTAATATGTGCATTGAAACAAGCAGAGTCGTTCATATGCAGAGATGAATTGACATAGGATTTGACCAAGGGAATACCACATCACAAGTGTTTTGTAGATTTCTGCCATGTATTTTAGAGAGTCACAACTGCTGCTCGTGATAATAATATTTACACCATGTACAGCTTCTTAAGCCTGTTAGGTAATTGCCCCACGATACGTACCTGGACACGTGTTAGAGGCAAGAGATGAAAAAAGGAGACATTCAACGGTGCAAATGGCTACGTAAGGAAATATAATGCCCCTATCGTACTACACTGTTTTAATATGTTGGTCCTTCTGTATTCTGTGTTTGAGTGAAGAGTTTACTTTCGCCCACTGTGACAATTAAAGTAGGTTCAGTCATGTGAAGTCTGTAACGTGGCCTCCTGTGTGGGAATTGAAAGCAAGCGCCTTGTGGAATGCAAAGGTCAAAAACCCAGAAATGGTCATAGTCTGGTTTTGAAGCGACTGACAGCAACTGGGCAGCCGTGCATAAGTATTAAAGCATGCAAGGGAAATAAGTTCACTCTGTTACAATGTAGAGGTAAAGCATTTAAACAAGAAATCTCGCTATACCAAAACAGTAACATGCACAGCACCTATACGCGAGAGCCTTAGAAAGGAAGCTGTATAGCGTGATCTACTAACAGCCGCAAGCGAAGGAGGGCCCATTGAAGGCCTTGCGGCAACTACTGTCAGCTCGTAACGGGTAGGCTCTAGAATGTGAAGAATTTGAACCTGTGAATGCAGAGTATAGCTTGACTGTGCACTGGAGTCTTCTGGAAAGCACTATCAGCACATGATCATATACACACGTTTCTATTAGTCAGGGTGTCCGAGATTTGTATGGCTTAGTGTAATAGGCGCCTACTATGTGGTTCTCAAGCGGATCCGTACATGTGAACCGCTAATATGCTACCACTTGCGACATTGGCCTTTCTATTTGGCTAACGGCTTCTCTGCCAGTCAGCAGTCCCGTAATTACTAAGTTTTTTGTATGCTACGTTGGAGAGTGAGTCGACTTGGAAAAAACAGAGTTGGATCGCAGATGATACAGAAAATTCACAATTCTTAGATTATCGTTCGCTCATTTATGTCAATCTACCTTAAAACATTCTATCTTGATCAGATGACCAAATCTAATACAGCATGTTCTAGTCAATAGTAGTTTGACTGACTAATGGCTATTACATTTGGCGGGTAAAAATATTAAGATTGACTGGACTTGAACACACTATAGGGTTCAAGTCCCAGGTATCATTGGATGCCACACATGTTAAAGTACTGTTAATCTTTTCTATTCACTGCCACCGTGTCTGCACCGACTGTTATAACTAGAGGGTAATATGTGAACAGGCTTAATTATAGCGGAGCACTGACAACAGTACACTAGCATATAGTTAATTGAATCGGAATGTATGGCAGCGAACAGTACAACGCAGTTTCCATAATGCGTCGTTATTAAAGAAAGAAAGTAGTGCAATAGCACAACTGACAAATAATGCCGCCATGATTTGCATTATGTAAATCTTGGGGCTGGCCATTAATAGCAGTGCACAGACAATTCTCACCGGCGAATTTTAGTTAGAATTGTTAAGATTCCAATTTTTTCGTATCATTACTTTATTTTTCGCAGATATAACAATAAGATTCAATTAGATTGAGCACCAAAATCTCAATCACACACTTTGCTCATTGATGTAGTAGACTATTATGTAGTAAGGATAAATCAGTATGTGCAATATGCCATCAATAGCACCACTTACAGTCATAAATCAGCCTCCATGATCAGGGTGAGGCCTGCACACACTAAATACAGGATACGACCAATCGGTATGCAGTGGAAGACGATCACTCATCTGTGTGAACATGCGCCCCTTACTAATCGCAATTGTAAGAACCAAAAGCTAAGAAATATGTAATTTAGGTATATCGATATATGGAAATTGCGGCAGTCTGACATGTTATAATTAACCAGGCGGCAAAGTGCGGCTATACCAATGCCACATCGGACCGAAGCAAGCATTCAATGCATGGTCGTATTTGTTTTATCGTAAAACACACACTGATAGCCATTTCCACCCATCCAGTGCTTGCTAACGTTCAGTTTTGTGCTTAAGACAGCAAGAGCAGCATTCCAAAGCCTAGATAGTTCAGATCTGAAGAATTCAAGAGAAGAAGTGAGATAGCCAACAAAATTTATCCGCACCATGCAGACTTAGGCAGCTGTACGCGGCTTGCGCTGTACCATTTTTGTCATCCTAAAGCAGTCTCCTAGATCAGATCCTTGACGCCACGTACAAGCATCTCTCTCCCAAGGCGAGCTGGGTCCAGCTCAACCATCATAAGCTAATAAAAGATTTAACCCCCCCCCATTCGTTCATATGTAGGATACAAGAACGTCGCCTTCCAGCCCCCTGTAGCGGTGTTTTACTAGCCAGCAATTCAGGCACGCTTTGCATGACTTGATAAGAACAACTTTGTACTTTTTCAGTGAGACGCAATAAAACCAACGTTGAGCATGGGGTACAAGTAAGGGATTGACACAAGAGTTTTGGATGGCTGTTATGACGAGTTGTCTGCAAAGTCGTAGTATCAAGCTAGGTGCGACGGTGTGTTCTGCATTTTACAATGCCTAGCATCAGCGCAGTATGAGCTTAACTAGGGGGGTAATTTGGCGGACAAAATGGATCGCCCTTGTCAGACCATGGAGAGGTTGTCGAGTTCGCATTTCCTCTTAGACGTTTACGAAACTGACGTACATGATCAATGGCAGTATGCTTGGATATGCCGATAGGCTCAGGACTTAATATATGTTAAGTGTCTAATTCTAATGATTCAACTAATTCATCGAATACTACCTATTTAACCACGATGTGCAAGGATTATTTTACTTGAACGTTTGGTGAACTGTGTAGGCTATCCAGACATTGGAGAGCTGTTGTTCGTTCATGTTCATTTTCAAATATTACTGCTTAGTTTTGACAGACCTTTGTACTGTCTATCACCTCAAGGTTTTATGATGTTATAATACTTCATTAGATGTAGGTGGTTTTGCGTAGTCTAAGCAATTTCTTATACAATGTTTGCATTACGTACGCGACTTTGAAGACATACAAGAACATATACAATCAAGAGTAATATACACATATGATAATCAAAAAATTGCTCGGCGTGCTCCCGAGAAATGGATAGAACACCCGCTCGTGGTGCAATCAGTGGTGTTTATACGACTGATGACTGCATATACGCTTAACTATCGGTACGACCACAGTTTCTGGCTGTCGCATGTGCTATGACATTCCCTCATTTCCAAGACGACAGTCCCATCACTAAATCCTACCAAGCACCTCAATGGATACTAATTATGATGCGAGAAATCAGTCGCCAAAGATGCGCTCCTCTTCGTGCAGGAACTGTGCGCGTTTCCAGAAAAAAAATGTCACCCCACAAACAGACAGTACAAACATTATATATAACCCAACTCTAGTCGAGCTAGTCACAAAGTGTACGCGAGATTACTTGGATTGGTAATCAATTAGCACACCATTGGAAGGTGCCTTAATAAGGGACCGAACAATGCAAATGTCATGAGACGCTGATCTGTTTGTCCCGCCATAGCTAACGAGCAGGTAATACAAACCAGCTCCAGAAAGGAAAATACACATTATGCCGTTTGATTATACCAAACTCAGACCGTCCAACTAAATCACAGCCTGTTCCGCGCAGCTACTGCTTGCCAAGTCCTGCGTGCCACCCAACGAAGCCATGCACGGAAAAGAGTAGCGCCAAACGCATGTTCTCCTCCTGTCGTCCCGCCCTCGAGATCCGCTTTCCCATATTCCTCCGACGGCAGCGCGCACGTATGTGCTACAGAAACTATCCAATTTCCATTCATATTCGTCTCACGCGACTGTATCTTCCTACCATCACCCAAAGCATCAAGCCTAGAGAATTTAGCACAATACGTCAGCACTGCATATACTTTGAATTGTTGGCCTGAGGAATAACTTTTATCTGTGTCCGTCTCCATGTAGCCTTTGATCTGGATCATCTAGCACCAATCGCCAGCACATTTCGCACTCTAGGGCGCATAAGCGTCCATCTGCTCCTCTTCACAGAGCCTGTTTCTTCTTATAAACATCTTGTACTGACGTGACGGACTTGCGACTAGCCTACATTTGTACGATATTGCAGGATCATAAAATCCAGTTGTTTTTCCGGCTTTTTCCTAGCGGCCTACGCAGCTCTAACATAGTGACATTGATATTTTATGACCTTGACTTATTATGGTCATCTGGCTAATATTTAAATCAACGTTATGGCTAGTTCTCCACTTACTCTGGAAGGATTTTCCCCCTCTCTCTTTCTCTTTCTCTCTCTCTCTCTCTCCCTTTTCTCCCATTCCGGACCCTGTAGCTCTTACCTTACCCAACCCCTGACATGTAAGAGTGTACGAGATGTTTATCAAAACGTTTGAGTGATTATAGCAAGCTTTTGGCTTCAGTTTCAGCGCTTTTGCAACTGGGTGCTTGTGCGAGCATTCCCTTTACCATGAAACTACACTGTCTATAGAAATGCATTTGGAAATTAGCACACAGAAGATGCTAGCGAACTTAAGCCAGTTATTAGCGGCTGTTTATGAATGTAAGATAAAAGCGAGTCGCTAAAATGCGAGTTAATAAATTGCGGCTTCTTTTTTAATTCTTCAACGTTTGTCTAATTTATTCGCTCATGCAAAGTGTGGCGGCCTATGGGCAGGTGTGGATAAGGGCCCTAGAAGCTGCTCAGCTGAACTAGGGGTTTGCTGAAACGAAAATGCCTGTAAGTGATGTAAGTGGCGAGGTTTTGCAGATGAGCCGGTACCGAACCCAGTTTTGATCTGTTTGTGCAAGAGCGTGACGCCCTTTTCGATCCAATGGCGGCGCTCACGGATCAGGTATATACGTTTCTTTCTTCAAATCAAGCGTTTGGAGCCAAATGAATGGATCTTCCTTTATGTCTGAGTTTTGCTATTTGTTGTATATGGAACTTCACTGACTTTGTTGTTTGATATATAAGAACTAAATATAACTTTCTAAAAATGGTACGTTTGATCAAACACAGTTCATTGGCCAAGATTCACAGTCTTTGAATATATAATATAATATATAATATTGGGCGTCCACGTTAATTTTATTATAAATCCCGGAGCTTCTAGTGTTGATCTTGCAAAATGTATTTCGTACGTTTTTCTATTCATTTACAACATGTAAAATTGATCCAATACGTAAAAAATATATATTAATATGAATTTAGTCCTTTTGAAAGCCAACGAACTGCTAATGTAGGTGTTTATATATGCAGCATAATCAGTCCTTATATAGACTTAATCCGTAATTTCTGTAATCATTTCCTATTTCCTAATCTGAGTCAAACTGAATAAAAATCACACGATATTACAACAAATGCCGTTACAATACGATGTATGTATTATTGTTACTAGTGCAATAGTTTTGCAAATCCACGTCATATACCACACTGACCGTTTTGCTATTAAGCAAATAATTACGTGAGCAAGGTAGGAATTTTATTCGCAACAATATTAACCCATCTAAAATCAATTTTAAAAAACAGAATGTTGTTTAGGCGATTTGCTATAATCGTTTTACTTACACAACCCGCGCGACAGGCAACACATAGTTGATCTTTACTCTTAGGACTGCGTTAATTCTGCACGTAAGCGCTCTTGGCGACAAAAACAGCAATGCCATGATTTTGGAATAGGCCTACAGCACGTTTCCTTCCCAGCCACAGCCTGTATCTTTTTACCCAGAAATCTGCTCCATCTGTCGGGATACAGTCGCACCATCATCAAGTAATTCAGTACCATCATTTAGGAAGCAGCTGTGTGCGAATCTGTCGCTCCTGCAGCTGCCGCAACAAGACCGTATAAGCGCCTTTCAGGACTGGAAGTCCACAGACATTCACCATTGCTAGGTGACCTCTGTACTCAGACATGTGCTTACCAAAATCCAAACCACTGTAATGTAGAAGTGTAAATGTTCCTGTATATCAGGCACTATAGCTCTAATTATGAATTTGCGACACACGTGGGTATTATTTATTGAAGGTATTGAGGTTAAATTTGCGCAAGAACTTATTTTTTTTCCTAATAAGTACATATACGCCATCTTTTTAATAATAAAAACAAGCCACAGATTTGTCTCTGCAGATTTTCAGATTTGCGTTTTTACGCTTAGGGCTTTTTTCGCTATTCCTGAACCAGGAGGTCTTTTAGATATGCCTGTATGGTTGATTTGCAAAGTGTGTAAATGTACGTTTCCAACATTTCCGTACATCTGAGTACCCACATATTGGTAGATACAAGTAAGTGCTTTGTTGCTGACTCTGGACTTTTGTGAAACAACCACACAGCACAAATGAGAAACAATAGATTCGTGGCCTTCCTCTCAGAAGGTGCACTAGCGACACAACCACGTACATAGGTGCGCCGAAGAAACCCGTAAGTAACGCACGTCTTTTCTCACTATAGGTCTCATTCAGTGCTGCCAGGTTCATACACACATGAAGTGAGATTCTCTTCGTGTTGTAAGCCGCAGTCGTCATGCCGACTGGGCAATCCATTTTACGGGCGATCTGTTTTTTGAGTCAAGTATGGGCGTTTCCTCGTCGCCAGCGCATAGCTTTGAGCATGACAAATAGAGGGAGAAGGAGCCAACACCACGTGACTGTGAGACCAATGGGCGCTTGAAAGTGGCATTGACGCGCCAGACAGAGAAACACGTCATGTGGTCAAGTTGTTGGATTTCTAGGCCTTTGTACGGGGTAAGGGCGCCACCGTGGAGGCCATGAGATGTAATTGCAGGAGGTTCGACAAAGCAGGAATGAAATTAAAGCAGTGCATGTGTCATACAACGTAACGTGCCTGTCTACATCACGGACCATAATAGTGAGTCTGTTGTTTGAACTAATGTACATGCATCGTTCAAAGCTTGCTCGCCCTTTGATAATTGTATAACCCAATAATTGCAGATAGTACAGTAGTTCGAAGGATTAATAAAGCTTTAAGACTGCTGTGTACTATTTGCAGTTTTAATATGCCTAATATATATATATATATATATATATATATATATATATATATATATATATATATATATATATATATATATATATATATATATATGTATATGTATATATATATATATATATATATATCTATATATATATATATATATATATATGCACACACATATACATACACACAGGCACACACACACACAGGCACACACACACACATGTATATATACATGTATATATATATTGATATATGTATGTGTGTGTGTGTGTTTGTGTGTATGTGTATATAAATATATATATATATATATATATATATATATATATATATATATATATATATATATATATATATATATATATATATATGTATATATGTATGGTATTTAGTAGAAATTAGGCATATTAAAACTGCAAGTAGTACACGTCCACACTATCCTGTTATTTTAATATTTTAAGCGATAGATAGATAGATAGATAGATAGATAGATAGATAGATAGATAGATAGATAGATAGATAGATAGATAGATAGATAGATAGATAGATAGATAAAAACAACTTTAGAATATTTATTTTTAGACTAGAAGTCCAGACTATGTCATTGGAAAGTATGTGTACTGATAAAACGCTCATTTATTCAATATGTAATTTTCTTAGAATATAAAATGCTAAATGACCCAAAGTTGTTAAAACTTTCTATTGACCCAGAATAAAAAAAAAAACACACAAACACTCTTGAGTTTTATCTTTTATTAATGTCCTGATAAAGAAAGTGGCAATGATCCGTTGTCTGACTTATATTTCATTTTAAATTCAATATATGAAACAGTGAGGTTTAAAATCAGGTAGAGAGTTCTGCAGAAATCCTGGTTTATTGCCTGTTATGGTCAATACGTATTGATTAGGACAGTCTGCGCTTCGGCCTACACAACATTGGGACGGTTGTTTTTTGTGAGCTTTCACACTCAGAAACAGTTCAGCTTTTGGTGCGGATGTGGAGTTAGAACAGTTAGTGGAGTGTTGAGGCCGCGTAATTGTTTTAAACAAAGGATTCGAGATGAAGAAAAAATGTAGGAAACTGATCAACATAACAAAAAAACTCAAATGAGATAAATTTACATTCGGATATAAATAAAATCTCAGCGTGCATGCGCATTGGAAATCAGAACAGATAATGTAGCTGGATGGCCTACTGCCTTTCGTTTCCCTGTTTCGAATCATATATTTCAAAGCACGATTCTTCCAGCGTTTGCAAATTCCCCAAACCCTGCCTAGACTTATTCTGATATTTGCAACGTTTTTTTTATAAGATTTCAGTCATTATAATGTTTCGCTTTTAAGCACATGCATTACATTACACTGAGTCATATAGCTTTACGTTTTAAAGTCGGCTACTCTCGAGGCATATGAAGGCTAATGAATGCTAACTGTTCACACACAATCATTCATTCATTAATTCGTTCATTCAACACGAAATGTTGTATTTCTCAGATCAGTTCCTATGGCCCACCCTTTTGCTCAGTCCCGACTCCTAGTAATAAAGGAGGACATGTGGACAGTCTAGATGGCCTTGAGTGCCATCTAGATCTAGATGGCCCACGGTTGTAAGTCGCTCTGGATAAGAGCGTCTGCTAAATGCCTTAAATGTAAATGTAAATGTAAATGAGTAGCGGTCTAAAAATCAGCGTGTGCCTGTGATTTTTAAAGCACCGTCTAAGGTTGACCCAAGCAGTGAGAAAATTCCAAACTAAAACCAGAAAGTGTATTCTACTGGGAACCAGCAGACAAGGCCAACCGTGAATCAACGTATCGTATTACCACAGTTAGCAATAGAACACCCTGGCCACATTCCATGTTTTTGTTGTTTTCCTTTTGTTTAAAATGAAGGGACCGTATCATCTCCAGAGAACACACTGCACACACTGTGTTATACGCACGATTACTGTTCAACATATTGTGAAAAAGTAATTCACAAAAGATGGCCTGTGTAGAAATGAAGACACATTTTTATTTTTTATGAATTACATTTTCAATTGTATTTTACATTTACATTTTATCCCCAACATTTTAGGTATACACCTGAAAATCATGCACTAGATTATGTAACTTACTTTCACACAGAAAATAAAAAAACAAACAAACAAACAAGTACTTAAAATGTTTTGCATTTTTCTATATAATAAACCATAATGAGGAAACAGGAAACTGAGCTGGATGACACCTGTATGATTTACAGATAACAAAATTAACATTTTGTGATTGATCGCAAATGAAACATAATTTTCAGAAATCTGCCTAAATCTACAATTAATCACTGTTGCTTTTCAGTAAGGTCGTGTTACACTACAAGATGAAAATCAAACTAAAATCTTGTTAATTCAGCTGGCGTAAGATTAGAAACCGTATTGTTGCACTCCTGCCGTATTTTTCTTTCTGTTCACCGGACTGGACGACATTCTGTGTAAAATCATGCACGAACCTTATTCAGTCATTTATGCGGTTACAGAGGTCACCACGCAAAACCAGAAACTTACAAAGACGTCCATTTTTCAAAAGATACAAACAATTACAGCCGCGATGTTCGTCAGAGCTCTGGCTCCCCTTTCAGCCTACTGCGGTAGCTCCGTGTTGTCCTCTTGGCACAAATCAAAAATAAAAAAGACCCCATTGTTTTGGCTTATCGAAGAAGCGCTGCCTTGGAGCAACACATCTAATCTCATATATCAGACATATGGGGGTACTCTTTTCCTAGGCTCTGGAACTATCCGTCAAAGCCCTGGTTAATGGCTCCTCCCTAGAAGCTACGTCTCCAACATCAGTTCTGTTATGTACTGCAGTTTGAGTGACAGAAGACGCCACCAGAGAAAGCGTGCTATCCCAGTTGGGGTCCGGACTAGGCCGCCTTATAGGCACAGGCATCGTGGAGGAGGCGGGTGAGGCGGGCTTTAGGAGGAAGGCCTGGCAACCCGATGCTGGAGAAAGAGTACATAGTCGTGAAAAATTTGGGGCCAGAGCCAAAGTCTCCCGGCAGGGAGTGAGCGAGCGTAAAAGTTTGAGATTCTTGATCTCTCATTCACTCATTTGCACGCGCACAGACACACGCGAGCGCGCACGCACGCACACAAGCACGCGCACACACAAGACACACAATTCTCCCTTTCTATGACAAAAGTAAAAGTATATCAGATGTACTGGTCATTCTGGATGTGGCACATGGCGCGCCACCACTCCTCAAATTTACATCATATTGCAATTCTAATGCATTCTAATTCTAAACAGTTCCAACGTTGTTTTCAACTGAAATACATTCCAATGTTTTCACGCCAGTTTTGAACATATACATACTTGTTTGTCTACATACAAACGTGCAGTAAGAACATGGGTAATGACTTTCGTGGTTAAACACACAGACGTAGCATTAACACAGTAGCTTTCTGAAGTTGAATGGTTTTGGCAGTGACTGCTCGGGTGTTATAATTTGTTGATTTGCAACACAGTGATAGCTGTGTATCTTCAATAGCTACTTACATTTCTAGAAGATGTCAGTGCGCATATGTATAGCTTGTATAGCTTTGCCTGAATGTGATAAACTGCAGTCTAAAGTCAGGACCTTTCCTCGGAAAGTGCAGTGATATAATAAATATAATAATAAAGTTAATAAAGTTTATAATAATAAATAATAAAGTTTCTCTTTACAAAGAGGTTTGGTCAGTGGAGTAATATAAACATAAAATATTTAATAAGGGACTTCCTGGACGGATAGAAGGCTAATTTTGAGAAGTCTGGTTTATTTGTAGTGAAATCTTTTTTTTTATGATTTAGATCAGTTTGGACATAGACCAGTATGCGACAAAAACACAGTGGCAGCCTCAGCTTTTTAAAAACACCATAAACTAAAATAACATCAAGAATTTAATATCTGTCATTTGGAATCGACAGTGTGCTCTAGAAATGCAAATGGCAGTGTTGGGAAAACCTCAGTGTTATCTGCGGTGTTGTGGTTGGTGGCGTTACAATTTACTGATGTTCCTCGAACACAATATTTAGGGAGACAGGATATGGTCGTAAGCCTTTTTGCTTCAACACCTGTAGCTCACTAAATGTTTGAGCTGGAGTTCTTAAAGATTTATCTAAAGTAGCCACATTTGTTTACTACAAAAAAAAAAACCATTAATTAAAGACCTCTGCAAGAATATCACAGACCACGTGAGTTAACGTCAAAAAGATAGCGTTCTAAAGGGGTTAGGATGTTATGCATGCTGGGGTAATACTTAGTCAACACAAGAAGCCACATTTTGTAATATTCTTTAAAAAGAGGTTTATTAAAATGTAAGAACCATCTGGAACAAAATATGTGTGTAATCAGACTAAAACTAAGTTCTTTAACGGTTTCTATGCTAAATAAACACTTTCCTACAATGTACCTGGGTAAAGAGCATGTGGATCTAACAAAGAACAATGCCAAAGTGTGTTTGGAGTGTGTGTGTGAGGAGTGTGTGTGTGAGGTGTGTGTGTGTGTGGGGGGGGGGATGTCCATGCATGTTTATTTGTTTATTCTTAATCAGATCTTAATCAGTGGTCACAGATAAACATTGCCCTGAGTGCTGCTTTGGCATCCTGTAAAATTATTATCTAAAAACTGCCCCTAAAATATAATCGAATGATTGTAGGACGTTGTAAAGATGTGTTAGACTAACCCCAGGCCTGGTGGCCTTTGCTTAACTAGCTGTATTAGCATAGTATTTGGAAATGACCAGGGCAACAACGCATCACATTCTGCTGGAGAAACTACAGATTAGTCATATCTAAATATCTAGTCATAGATATAGAGTCATAGATAGATAGAGTATACAACCACCATGTGTGATCAGGGAGGAAGTATGAATCCTACCTTAACCTGGAACTGGTGGAACTGGTGGTGTTGCAACTCTCACCCTGTTACTATCATCCAGTCTCCCCTGCATGTAATCATTTGTCCTCCCTTAAGCAGAATTTTTAACTCTAGCATTCTCAACCCTAAAATATGCACCAGTCCAGCTCTAGGTGTAGGGTTATAAGACACTGATGTCTGCTTCTACCTTAAAATCCAACATTTGACTCTACTTATAAATGCAGTCATCTAACTACAAGCAGCAAACTGTAAGCTATAAAAAATCCCCAACATTGAACCTAATGATTTCGTAATGCCCACATTCCTTCTCCTCTTACCACCACGGTTTACAATGTTATTCAAAAGTTGACACACGATCCATCGACCTCAGATGAGTGTTGCCCAGATGTTCAATGAGCTATTTCACAGCCTGCATGGGAACTTCGATCTAGGCCATTGCCATTCGGTCCACTAGGTCCCAGGATTCTGTAGACCTTGATTCAGCACAGTGCTCTTATTTTGGGAACTGGGAGACTGCAGAAGTCTATATAGATGGAGTTCTTAGCATAGGTCCAACTTTCTCTTGGCCTTGTATGTAATGTGGTCACCATCTGGCAGAAGAGGTGGCCTTATTATTGCTCCTTCCTTACCAGCCACTTTGGGCCTGGTGTTTCGGTTTGTAGACACCGTACAACTATAAAACACTGGTGAGCAATTTGACCACTGTTAAGAGTATCTTGTCTGGATTACACTGGGATCCACTTAACACTATTTGCTTACTGCACTGAAGTTATTTGGTACCCTGTCCAAAATTTATTTTATTGCGTTCTTACCAATTTTGTTGTGATTTTGGAAAAAATAAGTGGAGATTACCTGCTGCAAAGCGAAGGTCGTCAGTATTGACTTTTTCTCAAGCCAGCTTCCTCTCCACTTTCCTGCTCTCATCCCCCATTGGTCCTCTACTCACTCAGTGCCCATATTTCCGGGACCATAGAAGCTTTTAGATGGCGCTTTATGACGCGGGGTTAAAGGTGCTGGCCTTGACTTCACGGAAGTTCAAAGACAATTTGTGCGTTGCAGTAGCATGGACCTTGAACAGATCCTGCCGTACTTATAATAAACCAATTTAACAAATCCAAGTGTTCTAGAATCTGTGCTATATGTATGTATATACGTTAAAATAGGTCAAGAAATCCAAAATCACCCTAATCGCATATTTGTACTCGATCACGTGCAACCTTGGTCTCAAATCGCCTTTTCAACCACATGGCTTTAGGAGATGTGTAGGGAACCACATGGCTCTTTGCCGAATGCCACAAACATCACGCAGGCACCAGACCTCGGCTAAATCCAATCTGAGTCGAGATTTCGACTAAGCGCGATTATTTAAACGGTATTTCCATTTTTATAGTTTCACTATCTATCTCGCGTTTTTTTTGTGTTTTTTTTTTTGTGTTTTTTTTTTTTTTTTTTTTTTACAGCGGAAGGAATCTCGTTCCTCGGAGCAGAAGGTGCAATTTAGGAAGAAAAAAATACCATTTAGTGCGGGTGCATTTACGACAGTGTCTAGACTGGACGTGTTTTCAAATGACCGCTGGAAATTTCTTTTAGTGCCCACCCTTAGCAGTCTCCTATAGACTTTTACGCACGCACACACACACACACGTGTTTTCTCTAGGCTATATGAGAGGGTCATACCTGGACGCAAACCAATTCGTCCTGGCAAGTCAGCCTTAATTCTTTGCAGACATTTCGCTAGTCAGAATTAGCGCGCGGCTGCGCAACCTTGACAAATTATGAATCAAGCCTCATTAGCTGTATATATTTTTTTGAGCTAAAGAACGTATATCCGACATGCGCGGTTATGACTTTTCACAGCTATTGATTTGCGAGGGGAAACGGGTCTCTGATTTTCCAATTACAGCGGGCTATACTGGCTTTAAAGCTTGTTTATGCTTAACATCAATCTTTCACGAGGCGATGCGAGCGCTCTTGGCTATATGTTGGTGTCATTCTTGATGTTTTCCCGCTTTTTGCGGTGCTGTATACATCTATATGCTGTATCGGTGACTCCTACTAATTGTATCCAATCCCACACTGTAAAAAAAACCAGAAACGCGCTCGGTTTATTGTACTAAATGTCATTTCCAGTCAGAAGAGACGAGTTGGGGGCAGTTTAGGAATTACGCTTCCTTTATTTCTGATACATTCTTAACTTTTGATGCATATACTTCTTCTTCCTCTTTTACTGCATAACATGTAAACAGCAAGCATAAACAAACAGCTTACAATGGTGTAGAAATAGAAAACCCTGCAGCCTTTTTTTTGCGCGCTTCCTAATGCGGATAACTGAGTGGAAAAGAAATCAGGAGAAAATAAAATTACATATTTACAAGTAGTAATGCTACACAAATGGTGGTACAGCTATTGCATAGTGTCGTAAAGAAGGCCGAGCATTTCGTCTGCCCCCTCTTCCCGTAAATAGGAAGAGTCTGCAGGGACGACAACAGCATTAATAATAATAATAATAATAATAATAATGATAATAATGAAATGGTAATACTGTTTATATGCAACGTAATGATCCCAACTTCAAAAAGGCCCTTCACTTGATGCAAATGAGCGCCTTATGCTTCTCCTTTTTAAAGATCTTTCCCAACCTCTCTTACACCGCTGTTTGAAGTTGGCGGCCTTATAAAGCAAAAGTACAGAATTTACAATCTATTCTTTGCCATCAACGTCCGATCGTTGGGCGCAACGACCATCCAGAGCTGGAGCTTCACTCGTTTCTACCTAATTTTGAGGAATACTCATCATTCACAGTTCACAAAAGAGGATTACCAGAAAAATACTGCAAGCGGTCTCGGCTCAGCTTCTTCTCTTTCATCCGTCGGTTCTGGAACCAGATTTTGACCTGTCGATCAGTCAGGTTCAACATTCTGGAGAGCTGCAGCCGCTTCTCTTTGTTGATGTAAACGTTAAAGAAGAACTCTCGCTCGAGCTCTCGGATCTGGAACTTGGTGTACGGGCATCGCTTCTTCCTCGTCCGTGGGGTACCTTGGAACAGTTTAGGAGAGAGCAAAACAGAGGGCAAGGTCAAATGCGTTGCAGGCTCTACCCCCCCATAAACATGATCGAGCAGCGATGGAACACACACATTGCACGGACTGTACGGGATAAATGTCAATTGCGCATATTTTTAAATATTTGCGGCAAAGAAATAGCAAATGGCGCATAGAGTGACCAACACTTCGCTATTTCCCTGCCTAGTTCGCACAGGTCTGGAAATATGGAGCTCGCGAATTCTTATTTAGACAAGCATACACAATGGCCAATTGCTTTAGCAGAATAACCTTAGCCGTGGCTCGTGCTAGAGTATGTATATAGGTATACATACATTTATATAACTTTACTATAATAAGTCTCAGTAATCAGCTAATATTTAGTGTGACCACAAAGTTATGTAAAGGCCTTGTTTCATCTAAGGGATCGTGTATTGGTAATCTAAATATCCACAGAAATTGGAGAGCACGTTAGCAATTCACTCTTACACATAATTTGGTCTCAACTGGAATGGTAAAGTCCTACTTCTAGCCATTTATTTAACACCACGAAAGGGAAAATGTATCTGTCGTATCTGTAATCACGTAATTATCATTTTAAGCCCACAACCTCAAAAACGCTAAAGATGCTTTTTGCGACTAGCGTGAAATGTGAAGCCATGCTGCTAAATACAATCAACGAGCCACACCGCACCTAGGCTTAACTAGCCAGTCGCCGAAAAGCACTGTTCTGCCCAATTGCTTTTTACCCTCCGCACCACGGTGAAACATCCCCTAAAACGCCTCGCGCAAGTTCATGATCAAAGTTAGCATTTGTCACAATAGCGCGCTCTTTAAATTTCACAGACTCACATATAGCTTTGCCTGTGTGTAACGTATCGTTTTTTCCCATCGTAAAAATTCTTCTTGTTGGAAGAAAGAGCTTTGTAGGTTATAATAAAATCCTTCCAATGCTTATAAAACTCCACATAAAATCTGACCGACGGAACGCTGGGCTTGTCCCTTCGCCCTTTTTTCTCCCGTTTACGGCTGAGGATACCTACTGGAGTGGTCGCTTTTGCACGAGTTGTCCTCTTTTGTCCCCGTGGAGGAGGCGCACGAGCCCGACGTCGTGTTCTCCTCCTCGTTCTCCTGCTCCTTATCCGGCTCTCCTCCGCTTAGGGCTTGCGCCGCGTGTGAAGCCGAATCTGTCTTGCCGGCGTCGCCTTTCTGCGCACAGTTTTCCAGCGAGCCGCCGTCCTGGCCGCTGCAGTGGACGCCCTCGAAAAAGCGGTCGAAACCCTGCGGGAGTACGTTATTCTTGCCCACGCCTGAGTAGAAGCCCGCGGTGGGGTGGTTCGAGCCCGGGTGGTGGTGGTGGTGGTGATGGTGGTGGTGGTTGTACGCGCTTTCGTTCTTCATCAGCATTTCCGTCATGGTGGATGATGGCGGAAGGCATTCCCTGTGCACCAGGTCCTCCCCCGTGTAGCAGGACGCGTAGTTCCCTCGGTGGTGCCACTTCCCCGACGGATCCAGCCCGTACGACACGTCTCGAACTGGCTGAACTTGTGAGAGGTTTGTGGAGTAGGGGTAGGTGATCTGGCGCGAGTGGGCCTGTGGCAGAAACGAGGAGACCGCCGAGAAGTCGGGGGGCACGTAATAGGTGCAGCTGGGGAGGTATAGGTTGGAGGCGCAGCCCGCCCGCTCCCCGAACTCGGAACTTCTCTCTTTTCTGGTCTGGGAGCAGAAGTTGCCCAGATTGACCGAGTTAAACATCGTTCTGACCCGCGCTGCCCGCCACCGCAGATAGATGTTTTGGATTCGGACTGCAGAAGGGGAAAATTTGGGCATGCGAGATGACGCGCTTCCCAGTCTAAGTCGCCCTAAGACACGTGATCGAAAGTAGATATTGTCGTATATCAATTTGGAAAGCTTACATGCTGTAGGAGTGGTTCGCTTAGATATAGGCGGCCGAAACGATTGGTTTTCAAAGACCGCAGAAACCTTATGAAAATCTGCGGTAATCGCTTCAGATGGAAACGCATAAACGTTTCACTCAAACTAATATTATAGCACATGCGCAGTGCTACAGTGCATATATTAAGCAACACATGTTCAATCCTTATAACTCACACATACACGTTTATTTCAGATGCATATCATAGATAATTATAAGGTGCTTGATACTCAAGCATAATATTTAATATGCATCAGTTTTTGGGGCCTAATGAAAAGAAAAACACGTCATATGTCATTATTCCTGAGAATAAACCCCACTGCATGAAGCAAAACTTGGGAAGGTCCTACAATCCTTTGCAATAATCCAATTTGTAGCGCAGATCTGCAGAGAAATTAAATCTATGATATCAATTATCTCAATGAACATCTATCGTGGGCTTTGGACCATATTTGTGCAGAAATCTGGACTGAATTAAACACGTGAGCAATTCTTGCACCGCAAACGACGAAAATTCACCACTTTATAAATAATCTCTCTACAGGAAGAACCACGCAAGCACTAGTTATATTACTTTCCCTTCTATCAGATGCACAAAGAGTTTGTCCAGCCCGTGTGTTGCATGTGTCTAATACTATATGAACGCGCACAATCTATTTAGATCAGTTCCATCCAAAATTATTAATTTGGAATTGCGACTTTTAGAAATCCTTGATTTACGAACATGCAAATTTACGAACATGCAAATTTCTCAGTCGTATTCTGCTTTAAGTTGAGAAATATTTGTATTTGACCTTCAGGTTGATATGGCCCTGCATGTAGCTCTGAACTTTGACGTTACACAGGCCTGGGGACTAGGCAGTTTGTACAAATGGCCTCTTTCTGTAGATAAAAGGTTCAACCAAGTACAAAGGAACCAGACAGCTGTCCAGACAGCCCTTGAATTTGACCACTAAAATCTTGGGAGCAACGTGCCTACCATAAAGCCCCAAATAGGTGTCGAGGCACTGAGAGATATTCCCTGACTGAATGTACGGATCTGAAAGAATATTGAGTTGATCTTCTATAAAGCACATCAGTTATTTACATAAACACGCAATTCGGCGTCGCTAATGCACGCATGATAAACAGTACAACGGGATTTAAAAAGCACTGAATGAAAAGCAAGCTCTGCCTGGACAAGAGTGACGCTTCCAAAGCAATAGCCTGACATAAAATGCATCCCTTTCCTCGTACCGTCCTCCGGACATGACCATTAGCCGGCCCTTCTCTCTTTTTCCCCCCGCATACATTTCAAAATGGTAGCTACTGTGCAGCTTGAGATCGCTTCCCATTTCGTTTAATTATGTCCACTGGCTTTTCCTTCTCCAAGAGCACCATGTGCACCACTAAACGCACAGCAGATAAACGCTGGGAAATACTGTATACATTCCAGCTCATAAAACGCGCAAGTGAGGTGCTTACACTTAAATAAAGCTTTTTAACTTATGGAGGAGACTGAGAAATTAGGTTATGTTGCAGCGAGAAGATTCAGCAGGAACCCGGTTTTCAGGGTTATGGAGTGCGGTAAATATTTACCAATTTTGCCAAGTTTGAAGGTGAGAAAAAAAAAAACACATCGACTTTAAGACATGGGTGTTTCTGCCGAATACAAGCGATGCCTTATCACTTTTTTTTATCCTGCAAGATCCGTTCTGTTTCTGTGACATTGGAGAAATATATATAATAACCTTAAAAATAATAATAATAAACAAGTGGTCAAGCTAGATGTCCTCCTCGCACATTAATCGGCTCTGAAACAAGGCTTAAACGTGGCAAGCGTGTTAAATAGCGTTATTGTCCCCTCATGGCTCCGATCATTTTAATTGGATGTAAGCCAACCTATTAAATACGCTTGTATGAGCTGTGAACAGTCCAAAGCTTCAACAAAAGAGCCATCCGTAACACCAGTGGCTTGTACCACCGAGGGCTTCTTTTACTGACGTGTCCGGTGTTAGAAAGCACGATGAAATTCCGTAAATGTAAATCTAAATAGAAACTGCGGTACCGCAAAATAAATTCCATCCCGTTTAATCGAAAGGTGTTGTGGGCTAGGAAGAAATATATGAATTATGCTGATATTAGATTTCCGCGTTAACTGAAGTAATGAATTTCTGTAACAAGGTTGTGTATTACCCTATACATATATAGACTAAAAACAAAATGATATTAATGTAGTATTAAATGTATACACGCCAGTGTTTTCGTTTAACCTTTTCCAGATCCGCCGTACAGGAAAAGACAGTGTTAGTTGAAGTCATCAACCAAAGCCTGGTTTATGTGACCAGTGCTCAATTAAATCATGTCACATATCAAATATAACATTTGCGTTGTATCGCGAGATTTCAAGTTCTTTGTTTGTTTGTTTTTTTTTCAAATAAGAAATTCGGATATCTGTAGTTTTATGACACTGTGAGAAGTCGCAAATCCTTAAATTAATGTTTGTATTTATTTATTTATTTATTTATTTTTACAACTGTGTCCGGGTTTGTAAAAGTACCACACCGTCGCTGTCCAATGAAAAAAAGCAATCTACTACATTTACTGAATTATTTGAGCAGGTATTCCTTTAAATTGCCTGGAAATTGTATAATGATTGGACTACCATACATGCTCCAGATTCGCTTTGAATAACATCCCTGTACGTTAACCCACACTGGAAGCAACGAAAGGTAGCGTCCTCTCCGGTGAAGATGTTGGTTTGAAGTTACTTGTTTTCCTTTGGACAGCGACACTATATATTTCAGCATGCATATTAATAAACATATATAAATGGAAAAATAAAAAGTATGTCTTGTTTCCATATATATCGTTGCTAGTGTGGTTTCAGATTTCTCGTGGATGTCCCCAGCTACCGCGAGGATTTGTGAAGTCCACCACCGTTACTTTCAATTTCATTAAATGAAGCGTGGGTATTGAATGATAACTACAAGAAATGCTGGGCTACGCGAGCAGAAGTTCAGAGATGACTGAAGGAACATATGGACATAAATAAAATTGCAACTTATTTTATTTTTAGCGTTTGTATTTAAATTATCGTTAGTTGTTCTGTGTAAACAAACCCTTACAATCCAGAAAAATATGTATATATATATTTTTTATATATACTAACGATAATTCAAATACAAACGCTATAATATAATATAATATAATATAATATAATATAATATAATATAATATAATATATATTTATGTATAGATTATATATATATATATATATATATATATATATATATATATATATATGTATATATATATATATATATATATACATATATATATATATATACATATATATACTTAGAGAGAGAGAGAGAAAGATTATTTTTTAATTCATTTTCACAATTCATTTCATTTTCGGACTCTTGCCAGAACGTCATTCCAACATGTCATTTCAGAACCACAGTCTTGTTTGAACGTGCTGTTTATGAACCGCACGGGAACACAAACACAGACGCGAACAGAATGATTTACTTTCTTACTGTATAACACAAAATTTTGATTTATGGGCACGTTTTCCTCAAAACAATTGTTTAAATGAAATATGCCATATTTTTTTTATAGCACGTGGTATACTGTAGACTGTAGACCGCAGTGTAAGTGCCGTATAAACAAAGTTGCCTTTATTAAATAAGGAGACTGTATATGAAATGCTGACCTTCCCAAAGCTTCTAATAGAATCCAGCTTATAAGTTTCCACTGAGCTTCAGAATGCTGCTTTTACTTAACCTGCGCGTTAATTAAGTGTTTATTATGTGACGTATAGCGATCATTTCATTGATGATCTGGGAACCCGCTACTGGAAACCATCATCAACACGGAAATAAGACTTTTAACTTCAGAAAAGCGTCTCTGTTTGACTTATTAAAGACATAACCCGTCCGCCATGTGTCCCGTCTCTTTATTTTTGACAATGTTCCATTATAACTGTTTTTTATTTTAAATCTGGAACCAGGCATGCTTTTAGTCACATGAACTGAGCTAATTAGCCCTTTCTCTCCTCTCCAGCCCAAATATCTGTTTGCCGGAAATATCTGTTTTCTAAGCCAATGAAATTCACAGTTTCCTGAACCACACTAAGCAGAAAAAGAAGCGCGTTTTTTCTGCTCGTGGAATCTGATAGATAAAACAGATTTATGAGAGAGGAAATAGTATCTGCGTTTTCTTACCGAATATCCTTTTTTGTTTCCTACCGCATTCTGTTGCGCTAAGCATTAGGCCCTAATTGAGTCTCGGGCTTTATGACGTTTAATTTCCTCTCCTCTTTCTCTCAGGTCAGAGGAGGCGTTTTGCGTTTGAAGTTGGCGTTCCGATCACTTCAAATATATGACATCTTCTTTTCTTATTGCAAAACAATTTCTTCCTTCCATGATGCACCCCCGGTGCCCTCTGCCTCTTGTCGGGCTCCATCTAAGCACGCTGTAAGTCTTTCTTTATACCTAACGTGGCATTAAAGATAAAACACAGCCGACCGAGACTTATCAAAAACTTGAGGCTGGACTCCTCGGGCCATGTCTTCACCACCCTTAGCTCAGAAGGGTTCCTCAAAAATCAGAATCCCGTGGAAGGGGCTTACTAACTTGACCTTCAATTTGTGTGGGTTCCCGCCCACATAGACGGCCTAAAACACGGGGGACCTTGATCTTTCTCTCCAGTGGGGCAGATGGACGCTAGACTCGACAACAATGGCCATTTCAGGCAATGTAAACAGCCAGTGTTTTGGCTTTTCCTAAATCTTAATTTTAGACTAAAATAGCGACTTTAGCGCTGAGGCAAAAGAAATGATACTTCAAGCGTCATTATTCACATGTATTGTGGTAAATTACCCTTACAGGAAATCAGGGCTTTTCGACAATGGACAACCTCATCTGCGTAAATACGCGCTTACTGCGTAAACTTGATCAGCGACTTTTATTAATGAGGCAAAATTACAGGGCTATTCATTGTGGATTTCTAGCATCAAACAAGTCGCGTGAGACATACAGATCATAACCCTGCGCTTAACATGTAGACTGTGTACTTTATTAGTAGGTGCATTCATCAAAAGTGATCTGAATTTCCAGCCCAAAAAAAAATGGTGCCAACGGTAAAGACTTTCACAAAACTTCCCCTGATCCCATATAAATAGAAATATTGGTTTTAGATTTTTTTTCCAGGTCAAGCGCGACTAGGGAGAAGCCATTTGCAAACATGCATTAAAAATAACGTTACACCTCTGCGGAGACCTTCACGCCCAGTTCTCCAATGAAAATATATATAGGCATGTTTACATTCAGTTAAACACTTTAATATAGACACGTGCGCGCTTGAGAGTCTCATATTAACAACAACACAATGTGGGCCATGTATTAAACCGCGGGGATTCTCCCCTTACTCTTTCTTTTCCTGCGCACACACACTTCAACAGCTCAACTTTAAGCACCAACACCGCAAAGTGGAATTGTGCATTGTTGCAGTATGAAAAGTAAATCTGATAATCTGATCGTTTTAGATATATCAGAAAATATAGCAATACAACATAACTGCACTACAAAGAGATAGATACTATGTGTATATATATATATATATATATATATATATATATATATATATATATATATATATATATATATATATATATATATATAGTAATGCAGTTGCAGAACCAATGCAAAGTACACATATGCCAAGAAAAAACGTGTAAAAAGTTTAATTCAAATTCACACAAGACGTAAATACTTATCCATTTTACATTGCCTCCAAACTTTACCATAAACATCAGCTTCAAACCGCCGCAGAAAACATTATTTAATTAAAGACGATATTCACTTGCTGAAATTCATGAAATCGTTACAGTGTAAATGCATGTAAAACCTAGATGGTTTGGAAACAAAGAGCGGTCGCTAATCCTTTATAGCGACAGAAACGCATTCATCCTCCCATTTCTTTGTTTAGAGTTCTCAGAACGGGATGCGACCATGTCTGCAAGGCTAGTTTGAGTCTGCTGAACATCTGGATGTGAAGTTAAACTAGAATAATGAGTCCTGAACAAGAACGCCGCTAAAACCGCCTAGCACGAGAAACGCATCCTTTCATAGCGTGCATTAACGAAGGAATATTTCTGCTTCCCCACTTTCCCTTTTGAGCCCCCCAAACCCCTCACCAGCGGCATCCTCCCCCTCCTCCCCACTGCCACATTCAAGGTCTGCGTCAACGGCACAGATCAATGACCACAGACATCCCGCTGTTGAGTGTCCAAAGTCTGTCTCAAAGTCAAAACCGCGCTATACAACACATTTAGGACGCATACCAAAGGCCAAACGCCTTGCTCAGACTGACCAATGCAAGGGCGAAATACGTTTCAACACGAGCGTCTTCCTTTGACGTGCCTCAAATTTTAGAGACTGTTCCTCTAATCTCTAATCTAATAATTGATGAGTGGATAATAAAATAGAATGTATCAGTAGCTCCAATCATGTATGGGGAAATAAGCCCGTCGTCAGTCTGATCGCATAATATCCGTAAATATTTCCGAAAACATAAATTCAATTTAATTAGCAGTTATGCTAATAGAATAATTCAGTTTTAAAAGTATTCTGGTTAGCTTAACATTCATCACGTAAACAGAACAATAACCTGTCTCTCTGATTGTGTAATCTGAAGTTCACTAAAAGCTTAAAGTTAAAAAATGTTTTTGTATTTAAGCCAATGGATGAACTAAAAATAATCCCTGAACTATTTAACTACGCGACTAATGCATGCGACAAATGCGCGAGGACGAAGTCTTTCCTAACCTTCAAATAATGCTTAAGCTTCTGCACGCAAGTAATGCAACGCAGTGAAATTAGAAATTAGAAATTAGAATTAGTTTAGCACAATTCTCATGTATTTGCACAGATTGTGTACATATATGTGTAGATATATGTTAGCATCAGATACTGAACATATGTATCTCATTCTTTGTCTGAGTAAGTTTAGAACAGTTTGAACTGTTGCTAGGTTATATATGTTTGTTGTTGAATATTAACTTATTTATATGCGTCAGGAAACAATACACATTTCACTCGTCTTGCTGCCCGGCTTATAACATGCAAATTTGGTTACCTATGTGCAATAAAGAATAAATGTGCAATTATCTGTACATTTTTTGCAATTATCTGTAAATTTTTTTGCAATTATCTGTAAATAAGATTCTCCGGGGGTTTTGACTTTTATTATTTATAATGTTTATATTGTTCTGTTCATCTATCTCATTTTTTGTACTGAGTACCTTGCTATCCCTTTGCTGCTGTAACACTGTAAATTTCCCCACTGTGGGACTAATAAAGGATTATCTTATCTTATCTACTATTCTTTTTTCTCTTTATTAGGACGCATGTATCAGAAAGGGTTGTATATAAGGCTTATATTAGTCTTTATATGAAGATAATATATTATGCCTTAGAGTGAAAAAGTTCATTTTTCTATAATCATATAAACACCAAATCTGCTGTTTACATTTTTTTGAAATAGCGTGATGATTGAACCAACTGTGACTAAAAACTGATTGGAATAAAACCTCCTGGAAAGTAAAGAATGTCTATGTGCGTAATTCTGTAAAGCTGCCATTTGGCGATGCTTGTATTACTTTGGATAGCGATTGAAAAAAATTATATATATGAGAAATGTGTATATAACGCTAATCCATATAATCTGTAATCAATGCATCCCAATTACCCTGGAGGCGTTCCAGCGTCCAGGGTAATTGGCTGGTACATATGTGCGAATGTATGTTTCCGTCATTGCTCGGGACCAAGAAAATATAGAAGCAACACGTCTTATTTAGAAACAAAAATAAAAGGCGCAACCCACATTGTAGCTCCCTGCGGAGCACTGATGCATGTTTACACTAGGCTGCTTGCCTTGTTGTGTTAGGTCAAAAGATTAGCAAGCCACAGGAACCGTTGCGTGTATTTTCCTGTGCATTGCGTTCTTTGCTGAATGGAAAAAGCAAGCAGCGCTTGGCTGGGATTATGATTTGAAGAGCCTTCCTCAACAACATCAGATGCTGAGCGCACAGGTTGCTTACTGTTGCGCATTGATAACTACTGAGGCCACGACTGGTTGGACGTGCAGGAGGCGGTGGTGCAAGACTTTCATTGCAGATGTATTATTTTATTGCATCCTCTTTGCAGTCTTGTAAAAGCATTGCTTACTGTGGCCAATTCATATAAAAGGAGCTATAACAGGATTTGATATTATCTTTTCGCATACCACTACCTCGTAAAATCATTTGTTTGAACTGGAAGGCATTGACTTTAAACGCTTAGCTTTGCATATGGGGGGGTAAAGGAGCGCGCTCCCGCATTTGCATATAGGAAAGAAGAGAAGCAAATGAAATCAATGCAACGACAAGAAAGAGGTTTACAGACTTTAATAGACATGTACATTGATATACTCATTCGTGTGGACTTGACAAACGAACTTAAAACGAGGGTGCTGCTTATCAAATCACACAGACAAAAAAAAAAAAAAAAACAACCACAGGGCGTCACGTGAGTCATTCATCTTATATATACCAGCAACAAATATCACAGTTTTGTATTTAAGCCAACTGAAGAACGGAAAAGAAACGCTAAACTTTTTAACTACGCTACTAATGCATGCAACTACTACACGAGGACTTTCATAACCTTCAAATAATGATTAAACTTGTGCACGAGATAACTGCCTTCTTCTCTAGACAAAATTCAAACGAATAATTGCATAAAGCAATATTTCAGTTCGCCATTATGAGCAACAACTCTACCACATAACTTAGATCACGAATCGCTGCTCAACATGACTTTTGGTCTTGGCGACGAGGGTTGGTAACTTCTCCCAGACATGCTTTGACTTCCAGCAACACTACGTTTAGCATTCATCTGCATTGCATGGGGGAACTGGTCGTGCTCCCCATTTTCTCCGGTACCGTTATGGATTTCAATGTGTGTTTTTTTCCCCAAATGAACACGTGCTCTTTGATTTAAGACATATAACATGTGTTTAATACATCGTCTGTTATTTTTATCCACATGTGTGTTGCCTGTATAAAAGTCGGAGAGAGGAAAACATTCAATAAACTGTCGCGTATTATTGCAGATTAAACAATCGCTGTTGATAAAATAGCGACCATCCCAGAACCGCAATCAGCGTCCCAAAATCTGCTGACCAACACTGCGTCCCAAAAATAGCAGCAAGAACTAATGCCCGGGTGCCAACTCCACTTCTGCATACGCCCAATGCACTGACCCCACCCTCTGACCCTACTACCTTCCAAATGTTCTGACGCAAAAATAATTCTACTAATTAATAATCATTTTTGGTGCGTTTAAACTGCGTGTATATAGCGCGTGCGGACCCAAGTTGGCCAAATGTGTATTTATCCTAAAAGTTCCTATTATTTTTGCATTAATCACTCGACAGGGGGAAATTCTAGAATGTAAAATGCTCTTAGTTTTATTTCGTGTGTTTGTTCATGAGAGTTTTAAAGCTTTTATTTGAACGTTTGGTTGGATTTTAATATTTCAACGCCTATAAATCTTCACAATGCAGCAACATTTAGTTTTCTTGCAACATCAATGCAAATTCAATGCATGATTTTTTTTTTCCATTAAAAAGGTAAAAAGGTAAAAAGGAACCGAAACCTCTGAGATGTTTGGGCGTACATAAGCAAAACATATGACGCTATTTCACATGCTGTACAGTTGTATGCTATTTTTTGCTTGCATTATTTTGGCCTCGATGACTGTTCTCGCGCAGAGATTTATTTTTCGCAGAAGCATTCAAACCAAACCAAGATGATGTTCTTCTGGCTTATTTGGTCGTTGGTATACAGTCTTAAAATGTGCTAGAACGTTTGAATTATGAAATCTACACGTCATTCCAACAGCCAATAGGAAGTGTACGGTCAGTAAAACGTCCTGAAATGTACCGGGTTATGTCATTCATATCAGAATTAGGTTCTAGCCCTAGAAGAAGGAGAGAGCCTGTTCTCGCAGCAACAGTCTTTTCTTCTTCATACGACGGTTCTGGAACCAGATCTTCACTTGTTGGTCGGACAGACTGAGGCGGTCGGATAGCTCCCTCCTCCGCTGGCGGGTGATGAACTCGTTCATCATGAACTCGCCCTCCAGCTCTGCCAGCTGCAGTTTGGAGTAGGGCTTGCGCTTCTTTCGGGTCCGCGTGTGCATAGGGTACCATGGAGCACCTGACGACAGATGGAGAAAACCAGGAGTGAGTGGACCACGCCAATAGCGCGATCTCCAGAAACATGACGCAATGTATTAGCAGCCTCATGACCTTCATTTCTATGCAATATTTGATGGCACCGGGCCTGCGCCGTGTTTTTCTTCTAGCAGCCATCCAGCACATGTGGTCTCGTCTAGCTGTGGTGGACCCAAGCCAACCTGCCATGTGGTGTTTTGAGCGTTTTGATAGTTATCACATATATTATGCACTAGCTTTGCACAGTGGAGCCAGTTACACAACAGCCCAAGTCTTCACCAGAACCACCACTGAACGCTTAGAAAGTTCTCTCTTGGCCTACGTCTGGGCATGCTGACAGACGGTGGAGGTGTTCTTATCGTCCATCACTTGATAACAGCAGTGACCCTGACCTGGTGGGGCTCCCAATGAATCCCAACACTTAGAGCTTCCTAAGCAATGCTATTGTCTTTGCAATGATTGTGTTGATTGCACGCACGGTTGTGTAAATCTACCTCCATTGATAAGTCAACGCTCATTCACTTCACTGCTCTACAATATCTTGTTTTATAGTCCAATAAGCGTTTACGGTTCTGTAAATGGGCTCGAATCCTTTTCTAATGCCTCCCCTAGTGGTGTCTATCTGCAAGTATTCCCCCCGTTGCACTACCTATAAATCTGCAAACAGACCAAACATGCTGCCTGGGTAAACAAACGAGCTTTTTATCCCTCACTCACCTCCTCCTGGAGCTGTGATGCTTGCATGGTTGCCCGGGGATGCCAATGAATGCGTGATGGTGCATGGAGCTTTGCTGCCTTCGTTGTGCGAGGAGCCTCCAGAGTCCGATTCCAGGGAGTGACAGGATGGAGGGTCTTGGGTCAGATGTTCAGCAGTGGGTGCGTAGTCGTACTTTGAATACATCCTCCCGCTCACCATCATGCTGGAGCCGTGGAGTCCGTGCTCTTGCGCCGTGTCATCCCGTGTCCTCTCGTCACGTTTAAGATTGGCACTGTCGGCGCAGTTCTCCCGGTTGCTACTTCCAGCGCCGGCGCCGCCAGCGCCACCGTAGAAGCATTTGCCCTCGTCTTGCCGCGTGATCTCACACGCTCGGTTGAACGTGGGGTTCAGGGACACGGGGTTGCTAAAGAAGGACTGGCTGTATCCACTGCATGGCTCCGACTGAGTCCAAGGCAGGGAACAAACATTGTCCCGTCTCGGGTAAGGGAGGGAGGGTAGACCCGCCAGCTGTCCCCCAGACGCGCGAAAGTTGGGGAGGTAAAACGTGTCTCCGGTGTGGATGTTTACCAAAGGTCCCACAAAGCCGCTATTTAGGAGGTTATGCTCGCCCATTTCGGCGGGCCCGAGCAGGAGCTTCTAGTTTATAGCAATCTGACATTTAACGTAGTTAAGGCAAGCCGCGCGCCCCATTGGCTGCGCGCGAGTCACGTGTGCCGATGAACTTGCGCTAACGGAGGGTGCCACCCACCGGGTTCCGTTTCTGAGCAAACAAAACATTAACTTCTGTTTTACGGATTTTATAAGCTTCTTAAACCCACAGTAAAGGCTTCAAAACGAAGCGCGTGCTCGGCCAAAAATACAATTCAAATGTAACACATACCAAAGGTTATAGAGTGACTGTGGCTCGTCCGAAGGTACGGGTTACCTGTGCGTGTGGCTGACTTGCTGCTTGCTTGCTTTTCCAGTATGAGCCGAACCCAGACGCCCTTTCTCTTACACGAGGAGCCTGGTTTTAGATGAACTATGTGTCATATAAAGCGGCGAGGCCTCCTTTTTACAGGCTAGTTTTAAGAACAGGCAGATGCCCAAAGCTACAGTCATGCACTCCTGTAATACTGTCATACAGAACAGGCCAGTGGCTCTGTATCAATAAACACAGGGTCTCACTGTGCAAGCCTCTATTTCGACTGATACCCGGCGCACCTAAAGACCGTCTTCAGCCGATATCCCATAAAATCAGTAACGAAGGGGAAGTAGCTTATAAAAGACATCACCACTCTTGTATACGGGTTTCACAGGTTTCTGAAAGGAGAGCAACAATATGCACTTGTCATAATTAATCAAGGAGTGCAACAATAACACACGATGGCATTCAAATCTTTTTCAACGGACTATTTATTTGCAGGTTTAAAAGCACGTGTATGTACGTATGTTTAAATCCCGACCACTCGAGTCTGCATTGAACGTTTTTTGACGTGGCGTATGTAGCAAATAAATATACATACATATACATACATATGGCGAGATATACGATGTATGAAGTATAGATATACGAAGGCACTCAATTCTTTTATGCCTACGGCGCTGCGTCAGCATTTTGTGTTGGCTCCTCGGCTGCACTGAAATGTTTTATTCATCCCCTCTCCTTCACTTTCCCTTTCTCTCTAAAAAGTGATAGAACTAGGCCATTTAATGTGACCTTAATTCACATAGTATTACGAACCATAGATTACGGCCTCCTCCGACTAAGAAACAGCTCTTAAACTGAAAAATATTCATCCTATGAGATTATTATACCACCTGCATAAAAATGCTTAATGGGGGGCTTCCCAAGATTCATCTATTGCAAAGATTTTAGCCCTCATATTGAATATTACAGAGAAAATCAGATGCACTGAATACATACCCACTCTAAAACAGGCCACGTTGATTTTTCATTGCTTAGGATGTTTTAACTCTAATACTGCTCAACAACATCATAGTGAAGACAATCATAACACCTAATGTACGGTAATAGGTTTGTAGCTATAAGCATTGTTGGTTTTTCTTACTTGTTGGTTCCAAGTAGGCCTAAATATTAATTTCTGAGAACTTGCAGAACTGATAATGCATCACAATTCACAAAAAAATAAATAATCGCCTCAAGGGTGACTAGAGGAAAGACACACTGTGGGTAAATTAATATCAGATGCAGATGCTTGTATTTGCGGTTATCCCAAAGCTTAACGGAGTGGCCTTTACCGGCCAAACAAGCAATGGAGGTTAGGGCGCGCTGTGTGGAAGAAAACAAGGCGAGCAGAGTCACGCTGTAAATTGTTATTCAGTGTCAGAATACAGCAGAACAAGACGCTTGTTATTTCTGCAAATAGGAACCAGGCGTTACTTTATGAGTTTAGTAGATAACTTACAGGCATCGCGTGTGCATTCCCCAAAAAGCACGCGGTTAAAAAGGAGAGAGAAAAAAACACATTCTGTACAGCATATGCCAGCCAACAACATGCTAACTCCGTCCGGAAAGCAAACCTCGAGAAGCTTCCCCATGCATCAATAGACTACATTTGCTGAGAGTGTTTAGCAACTGTTGTGCTTTCTTCCCGTTAGCTTTCGACTCCGACCACCACCCTTCTGTTTTCAAAGGAGGAATAACGCCTCTCATTGGCGCGTCGTCAGTTCAAGGTCACTGTCTAGTGCACTGATGTCTGGGCGCATCCAAACGACCGTCTTGGAATCCCAGGCCAGACAGGAAAAAACAAAGGTTTGTTGCAGTTGTGAAAAGCTGTGAGGTGATTTCAGTTTCTCGCGCCGGAAATTTAAAAAACACATCCACAACCCAAAAAAATGCAAATCAAACCAAAATCAAAAACTCAATTAACAGATCTTCGCTCATTTAGATTAGAGAGACGAGCAGTTAGGCACTGATGTCTGAACATATATACCGAATTCTAAACCTCCAAGGCCACTGTTCTGATCTAAACTGAACTTTAAAGTGTAAGGGAAAGAAATTAACGAAGACAATTCAACCTCACTGCATGTAAATTTCATAAATTAGCAGATTAGCCGCAAATAACTTTAACATTTGCGTTTTCCTTGCATTTTTAAATATTACTCTTAAACAAACTGACTACAGCTACAAACCGCTACACCGTATATGCAGGCCAATGCAAAAGCTTTAACCGCCTCGGTTATATTTTGTTGACGCTGTAAATGGATGTACACGTCATGTACATGGAATGTATAAAACTTGACCGCGTCTATTTTGGTGCACAGATTCTATGCATTGGCTGAGGTAATCTGTGTATATATTATATACATATTTGAAACAAACCAAAATTTTGTAGCCGACTTGGTTAAATTCAAGAAAATTGGTTATGCACAAGTAGTTCGTTATATATTTGGAATAAAGAATTTGTGATTGTGCCCCATTTAGGACACAAAACAACAATTAAAGATCAGATATCCAAATAAATGAAACATTAAGAGGCCTATCAGGTTTATAACGGAACAAACTAAAGGTGCATGTACACTCAAGAATGTATATATATACATTTATTTATATGTAACTAAAGGTGTGTGTATATATACAGCTTTAGTTTTTCCCGTTATATACCTGATTTATTAACAAAGTAGCGTGTGTGCGTGTATATATATATATATATATATATATATATATATATATATATATATATATATATACACATATATATATTTGTTATGTTTATATATAACAAATCAGGTATATAACGGAAAAACTAAAGGTGTATAGGCACTCGATACATGAAGCTAAATCTTTTTAATGTTTTATTACGTGCTTCGTGTTGAGTAAATTATATGAAGAAAATGAACCAACGTTAAGACGGGACCACTACATTTGAGGTTTGATATATTTGTGTTATATACGTTACATATGTGAATCCTCAGAAAGTGGTCTATTATGATGAAAGCTCATGACTATATTAGTATCAAGCCATCTTTTCAAATATGTATGTGCTGCTTGTGAACGTACATTACTACATCCAGCGTTCTCTATTGTGTATCATGCATTACCGTGAACTTAACGTCCGAATAACCAAGGCCATATATATCAGTACACATATGAAATGCCATTTTTTTTTAACCAAAAGCGTAGCTGGTAAAACAGAACGTTTAAAAGAATGTCGAATATTAAAATTCAGAGTTCTGGGACACAAACTGAGTAATATGCACACAATAAGACCTGTACTTGTCAAGTAGGGCTGCGTTTACTCTTTGTCGCCACCAGGGGCTGTCATGCACCATCTTATTGGAGTTAAACGCCTGGACCAGGGCTGACCAGGCCTACTCTTGGTGTGTGAGTGAAAGCATTTCTCTCTGCTGTGGAGTTTGTGGAGGCAAATAAACCTATTCTGCTTGAGGCGAGACTGGAACAGCCTCCATATCTTATCCCAAACTGGCGCAGTCAGCCGTCAACGGGCAACAACGCGATGAAATGCTCTTATGATGGAAATATCATAAGATTAAATTGTCTATTGTTGTGAATGAAACGCCCATACGCGTCAAATCACTGTTTTAACTCTGCCTAAATTCTTTATTGCAGAGTTCCCTCTCGAGAAAGACTTTCGAGAAGGCCTACCAGAGTGCAGCGGAGAGCACTAGAACATGATACCCTTCCAGAATGAAGCACTATAAGCTTACCATACATGTTGGCATTAATGCCCGCTGTAACTTTTATCTGCGAATGTAAAATCACGTTTCGAAGTATTAAAATTTAAGAGCTTTACTAAAAAAGAAAACCTATTTAAGTTCCAGATGGATATCGAGTAATTCTATACAGAGCCGCGGGCTCGGTCTCTACAATATATTACGTCACAACTTATCAGGTCGTTTTTGATAAACGTCACGTGCTAATTAAACCAGTCTAACACAAAACCAGTTTCGCTGCAATTTAAATTCCCTGGTTCAATTGTTTGCGTCATTTTCACTTGTATAAAAGGAATTACTCATGGACCTGTACAACATACCCATCTTTTTCTCTTTATCTTTTTCTATTTTTGAGATAGTTCTGTTGATGTAATACATTTTATTCACGTGAGTATCATTAGGCATTCGCAAAAAATCAGCGCATTAATTTTTCAGTGCAATCTTTCTCTTAATTTTCTTTTCTTTTCTTCGCGAGGATTAGTTAAAGTGTTTGTATTTAGTCTGGCTATTTTGGTGTGGTCATTGCCTAAAACATCTAGTAAATAGTGAAAAAGCTTCTAGTGGTCGCTATTTAGGTGCTATTTTAGGCGCTATTACTTATACAAAATTAGCGACAGTATTTTATATATTACCCTAATGCTGAATGAAATATACAGTTCCGAAGTCCATTAGGAGGTCTCAATTTTGATAAACCTTCAAGACATAGCCCTATTACAAACAAACATGCTGCACACGTCACCTTTCTATTCAAACACTAATTGCGGTTATTGCTTTTTTGTTGCTGATGATGACGATGACGGTGATAACTAATCGACATATATCCTAAACTAGTATTACCATAGCCTGGCCTGATTTTCCAGCCGCACTTTATCAAATGCCCAAAACAAGTCTAACTTTGTTCGGGTAAAATACTGGAAATGCCACCGCAAAGCAAGTGGTTTATCATTCACAGCGGCTATTTAAGCGCCTTGGAGAAGTAGGCCCTCTGTTGAACTTCTAAATGCCATAATGAAGAAAATTGCTCCAGAAAACAAATAATGTCATAGCGCAATGAGAGAAAACTGAATAATATAATATTACAGTATACTAACTGGAGACTGTACAGCCTACTGGGCGAGCTAGTACGTATCCGGGAGTGCTCAATAGACAACAATCAATAGCCTGCTACGGGCTTTGTGAAAAGCAGTGCCGATGCTCAGCTTTTAAAGATGGAATTACATAAAGTATCATGCTTTTGCGCGTTATCAACAATCCCGAGAACACTTACCAGCTACGGATGTGCGCTGTATCTTTGAGAAGGTCTTGGTGATTCCATGTAGGCAGGTCCATTATTTGTCTTCCTCGGCGTACAGTAAATCACCACATGCCAGAGACTTCACAGCTCCAACTTGTCCAAGTCAGCGTGATGCAGTCACTGCAGACGTCAGCGCTCTACCTGTTATCCACGGTCAAAATACCGCACTCCAGACTCAGCCGAAGTGTGGTACAAAATTAGCGGCTTTGCACAGCGGTGAGAACAGCTTTCAGTACACCTACTGTTTTATCCGGTACGCTAACAGTAACGGTGAAGATACATCTATTGACAATAAGATTACACGGTAGCCAAAATGGATTAAACTTTTAAAAACTTCGTTATTATTTGACCTGATTACTCGTTTTCCACATTTCTCGTCTGCTGGTAACATAACCATTGCGCAATTAAGGGGAAGGAAGCCCACCCTTTCCTTAGCTTGCTCTGCTTGAGCTTTTTTGTGTCAAGGTCAAAGAGACTGCATAGTCATGGTCAAGGGTAGGCGCATAAAGACACAATGGATGGCGAGTCGTCTCGCTCAGGCTGGCTGACTGGCATTGTAACCTAGCAATAGCAAAGCGCGCTAAACGAAAGTTTTGGAAACGACTTCAGTCACGTACTTGCTCATGTCTTGATAAATTGTTCGGCTATTGACTGCTTAAGCAACTTTAGCATACAGAAGTTCTTATTTATTATTTGTAGCAGTTGGGCAGACTAATGGGTAGAGTGCTTCGCGGCAGTAAATATATTTGTTTGTGGTAAAGGTGGCGTTCTAAGCGCCAGTCCTAAATACTATACAATAGTACAGTCCAACCTACAAATAACACTTCAATATGCCATAAACCAATTAATTACATTTATTCAACCTAAAAGTACTTTAAATTAATAATTCTTTCACGGTAATTTTTTTGAGTTATGTAAAACTTATTCGACTGCTTGTAACATATTAAGTCATTTATTCGTTGGCACTGTTTACAGTGTAGTACTTACAGTCGTATGCGAAAGTTTGAACACCCCTTTATTTTAACATTACACATATTACCACAAACAGTAATAAGTTCACCTAGTTTAGGAAACTTTGCACAGTCCCACACTATAATTCTACCCAAGGTTTAAAACGGCGTTCTCTTGAAAAAAAAGGCTCCATTGGATCAGGGGTGCCAACACTTTGCATATGCTGGTATACCTTCATGACAACGACTGGACAAATAAACTATGATACAAAGCATTCACGTTCTGTGTTTTGTAGTAGAGTGTTTTCAACACATTCTCACAAGTATAGCGCCGTAACGTAACGTTTAGCAGAAGTCTACAGTCCTACTTTCCAGGTAACACTTCAGCACCTACGTATTAACGACATGAATAATGAAAGAAAGTTGGCAGTCATTTACACTGAAGTGGTGAATTACACTGATGGAGCTCAGCCCTGTTATTATTCTTCATTAGCTTTAGCGTCCTTAATTATAGTGTTTCACACTGCATCGCCTCATCTTATACACTTTATATACATACACTAAGCTATTTATATTTCTATTCATTGGCGTAAGGTTATTTTCGACAAATACAAAGTGTTAACTCCAGCTCATGATGTGTAATGTCTCACGCTCGTGACAAATATGGGCACCCAACTCGAAAAAAAACAAACTGACTAAAACCCAAGAATTCTGTTTTTGTTATAGAAAGATTAAATAACCCGGAATTAGTGAATTGATTTGAAATAGATTTGGCTGTACATACGTACATAATATTTGGGGGTTTTTTTGTATAATAGCTTATTATAATCTTGTGGCTGTTGTTGGACAAGAAATTTTAAAGCTTCACGTGTAAAATACTGTGGATCTGAGCACTTTGTCTAAAATCATACATTTCACCAACTGTGTGTTTTTGTTTGTATAATGCCGTTCGTCATTAGAAGAGCACAAACCAAAATAAACAAGAAATTCATGAGCGTTTCTTTAGAGCATTCGTTTTTAGCTGGTTGAGACTTTGCTTGACATTTTATGGTTTGAAAGTCGCTCCAGATTTCACCCCCAGCCTTCAGATGGATTTATAAAATTCCATCCGCAAGGTAAACTTGATTTACCATAAAGGAGTATTGATTATGTAAAGCAGGTAATGGATTATAATTCTTGGCGTCCTTCTGGAACGTTTCCCAGATGCCTAAAACTTTTTATAAAGTTAATAAAAGTTAATAATATACTTTTTTTTTTTACAATTTATATCATTTCTCACGTTTATCCCAATGCCTCAACACGTCTAGTTTAGTTTTTCACTTTTCACTACAGTAAAGAAACATTCAATTCAACTGTGAAAACAAACAGAAATGTATTTTCTCTATTTGGAAAATGTCTAAAAATCAGATTTAAGTTATATGAATTAACGTTTTAGAATTCCAGTGATTCAAATTATAGATATTTTGCTCATCTGCATGACTATGACCATATTTATAGATAGAACATCTTCTTTCAATATATTCGGGACAAACAAGCATGTAGAACATATCAACTTTATAAAATGAAATCCTGCGTGTAAAAACAGTGTACATATATATATATATACATACATGGGAAACGACACAAACACGCGCTACATAGATCCAGACAGGGGGAAAAAATAAACGTGCATTAATACGTAATACTCTTTAATATCCACAAGGCAATAACAAACATTCCAGTTTCATGACATCCTTCACTGAGAGAACGTGAACGAGAGAACCATTATATAGAAGCCATATACACCTCCTTTCGCACCACAGAGTCTTCATTAAATAACAACACATGGTAACTGTACAATTTCACAATAGCAGCCTTGCTCGCGCCCTCGGGACTGTCTTTAAATTCGGAGCTGTTATGCGTACTGCTGTTTCTCTCAACTCAAAGTTAACACACCGATTCGTTCCTTACCTCAAAGAAACCCATCATAAAGCATTTATTCTGATTTCCACTGATGCTGCTGGCTAATAGATGGCTTACAAGGGAATTACACCACTTACGTATTTTCATAAATGTGTCAGAACGGTTGGGATGTAAACAAAGTCATTCAGAGTGGTTTGGTGCGAAATTCGCCCTTCTAGAGAAAGCACAGTAGTGGTGAATGGAACCAGACGTCCACCTCTAAAAGCTCCCTCACAGAAAGTGGTTGCATGAAATGGCTATTAACGCACAGTCTGATGTCTGACATTTCTTGGCGATAGTTGTTTTGAGAAGATTTTGGCATCGACGCCCATTCATGGCGGACTGATATTTGTAGGGCGTCCTAAGGCAAAATAATCACAGAAGAAGCGTATTATTATTATTATTACATATTTAACCACTATTTAAATATGTAAATTTACAGGTGGTTTAATAAATGTCTATACGTGTGTTGCCTATAAGTTGAGCCCTGGTTCCCATCACCCCTACTGTAAAGAACATCCGAACAATCTCACGCCAAACCCACTCTGATAATCACTTTGCTTACAGCCTCTAAATTATGAAGACATTAACACAACTGCAATAGACAACAACTGAGTTTTCTTTGAGGTGGTCGGGAAAGTTGGGGGCCAGGTACGCCAGGCTTGGCAGATAAAACTATATAAATATTTTAACGGAACTGCTGGAATCAGGTGGCGTGCATGTGGGTGCTCGACTTGGATTTACAGACGAACTTCTTCTCCTTTACGCGCCGGTTCTGGAACCAGATCGTGACCTGGCGTTCGGTGAGATTGGTAGCGGTGGAGATGCGGCGTCTCTTGTCTTTGGTGATGAACTTGCTGGAGGCGTACTCCTTTTCCAGCTCCTTCAGCTGGATCTTGGTGTAAGGCACCCTCTTCTTGCGGCCACGTCGATAACTGTTGATTTCTGGTTGCAGCGGCACCACGTCTGCAGAGAAGGTCAAGTAAGGACAAAAGAGAAAATGAAGAAAATGAAGCAAGCAACGCACGTGGACCGTTTTATATGGCTCCTAATTTTTATTTAACCAAAGTCTCGATAAATGAACGGCAATAAAAGTCGTCATTGTTTCTAACATCAATATAAAGCATCATGGGGCATATCTAAAAGAGAGAAAACAAGTGTTTGCACATTCCCGGCCAAATTGCACAAAGCAATGGTGATTTTCAAACGCAAACGGAATTTAAAGTCATTTTTGTACTATTGGAATATTTTTTAAATATTTTTTTTCCTGATATTAGAAAAAAGCAAAACATACTATGGCTTTTCCACAGGTCAAACTTCCACATTTAGGCATTATCTAAACCCACCCGCCCCCCACACTCCCACCTCAGCACATCACCCCCACCCCCTCCAAAAAAAAAAGTCAAATCTTTACTTTTAGTGAAGGGTCTATACTCCCATGCTTTTAATTGCAGGTCTATTATACTGATATACGAGTATATTATGCGATATACTACTCAGATTAAACTATATAGATTAAAGCATATAGGATTCGACCTGCACAGGCTGCGCAATGATTGACTGATTGAAAACAGTCCCAAATTGCACTGCGGTGCAATGCCACTCCAGACGAGAACTACTGCGTTTGTTATTGTGCGGTAAAACGTCCGAAGCTGCGCAAAAGTGCAAATTGCGGGTATGTTACCTCAGCTAAAAAGCTGCTCAGATCATTCTGATTAAGGGCTACCCAATCTCAGGAACTCAACTTTATAACAACTTTCAATTACAGCTGTTTGTGTTATAGGTAGTAAGTTCAGCTAAGGGGGTTGGTTGCCGGTATCACTGCGTGATGCGCTTTATTGTATATAGTGTTTATACATTGCAACAGAATGCGCTCACGTTTAAAGTGAACCATCACCATCCATGATGCACGCGGCGCAGTTTTAGAATGGTTTGTAATTAGTGTACAGTAGGGATGCCTAGCTGTCTCCTCTTGCACCTCTATTATGTAATTAAAGTAATATATTTCCATTTGTTTAAGGACAGTACCCCTGATGAAGAGTAGAGATTAACTGGCAGTGTTTATAGGGTCATGTAGAAGAGTTAATAGACAGTATTACAGAAGACAATAGAGAGGCAAACTGTAGCCTATTAAAAATGACGACTGACCGCAGGGAACGTGCCATTTGGAAAGGTTCCAGAGTTTTTTGGATGTCGGCTAAGAACAGAGGCACGACTATCAGTGTTGAATAGTATTAGATAGTTCCTACTCTTTGACATATTCCTCCATATTAATGTGGGTACTATAAGGTGACCAAATACAGACCCCAGACCTTTCCGGACAGGACTGTGATTTTTTAAATTTTTTATTTCATTAATTTAAATATAAAGTGAAATTTCAGTTTAGACATTTCTAAATAGGAAACTCGTGTTTCCGGAATTTGAGGCCTGTGTACAAACACATAGGCCTACAGAAACAACCGTAGGCCTGTGTTAGCATAATGCTTCCCCTCCCCCAGAAATCACACACACAGACACACACACATTTTCACACATGCAGTGTATCAGATATTTACTATTGTACTGCTATAATTACTATGCTGCTATAGAATACCACTGTAATTACTATTAGCAACACCACACCACACACACATACACGCGCACACACATGTACACATGCAGTGTAATAGATACTCATATTAATACTTGCTGGTACAATTACTATTCTATTACTATTACATTGTTATTACTATTACGAGCAAAACTACATCAGCTACTTCCAACAGCAATAACAACAACAATAATAATAATAGTTATACTAATATGCCCAAATATACCCATGCAAGACCAAAAAAAAAAAACTATGTGCAAAAAAAGTTTTTGCGACAAGGCGCAATTTGCGTGTACTGCGCAAACATTGTTTACTCATTTCTATTCGAGCTTTACCAAACACATTAGAAGTGTAAATAATGTCCCCCAAGAATAAAGTATGCATCGCAAGATTTGCCCACGATTATCCTCGGCTAGCCAGCCCATTCTGACGCATTGTAACTAGACGCCGTTTGCTGCGCTGTTCATAATTCCATTATAGATGTCATAGACCGTGATTGTCTGTATAACGATTTCTAGTATAACAGTACAAAAGAAATAGGCCTGGACCGCAGCGCGTTTCAACCTCGATGTTGACACTGGCTGTGCATCAATCTGAGGCCCTTAACAATTAAGACGACACCAAAGGTTTACAGGTTAATGACGTTTTACTGCCCTGTATACCTGGGAAGGGAGACTTCCAGAGGTGGCTCGACTGAGACTGCTCCTTGGAACAATATACCTGGCCCTCCCAGCCGTTCGACAGCGCCCAGTGATTGTAGCCGTCCATTGGTATTAAAGTCTCGTGCCGTGGCTCTGGGTGCGCGCTGATTCCCGGCATCACCGACATATCCAAATAGCTCGGGACAGTTTGGTAAGAGCTGGCAAAGCTCGGGTAGAACGCGAACTCCTTGGCCCGGCTGGAAAGCTCATCGCTGGGTAGAGGTCCGCTGGGCTCCGTGTACTTCTCGGCGGGATGGTAAGAGCACGGCTTCTGCTGCACGTTCACGCCGTGCGAGTGCGACAGGCGGCATCCATAGTAGGGGCTGCCGAAAGGATAAGCGCAACCCAGCGACGCTCCTGAGGACGTCTGCGGCACTGCCTGACACTGCCTGGCGTTGTCCTGCGCCGGTATGTCCGGGTAAACCGAGCCCTGGTGGCTCAGTATGCTTCCCGAGTGGCGCCCCAGCGACGGGTGCGAGATCAGTTCCCTGCAGTGAGTGGCGGGACAATTGCCGCTTAGTCCCTCCATGGCTTGGTTTTTATGTGGATTGTTTTCATTCGAGCTTTTTTCGTACACGTACATCAAGGTGTCCGCCCAGCGTGGATGCAGGACCAGCGAAGTCGTCATATCACGCGCTGTCGATGCCTTTTTAAAAGTCGACTACTCCAAGAGGGGCACCTCACTTCCAAGCTCATTTTTTTCACCTCTCCTCTGCGCATGCGCGTCCACCCAAGCCTCCAGTGTCCAGTTCATTATTAAGACCAGGGCTTTTGCTGACACGTGACGCTATCAAGAACCACGAGACGGAGGGTTGGGGGAAGTGTCATCCCTTTAAGTGGCCAGAACCTCAGGATTTGTATTGGCATTTTTAAGACGCGTGCAAACGCTGTCATTGGCTGGGACAACAGACGTCCTTAAAGGGGAGGACACGAGAAGGAAGTGGTCAAAAATACATTTCTGTACAAATTTGAGAAAAAAATAATTATGGACGGAAGGACAATCTCTGCATAATAATCTCTTGGAAAGATAAAAAGGGATTCCATTACGACTCATTTGGACTATGTTAATATATAAGTTATGTTTTTGTCCACAGATAATAAACATATCCCCAAAAAGTCCATGCAGTAATTATTTTGCCATGTGAACAATCACTCCAAGTTTGTGCAGGCTGAGTTGTAGACTGGGTAAAGTCCGGTATCTCCATCATAATTTAACTGTAGCATGGTTTGTAGAGAATGGAAGTAACCAGAAAGCATATTTCCTATTTATAAATAAATTAAAATGAAAATGAGATACGCCAATCGCTAAGTTTTGTTGTATTATCAATCATTCTAAATAAACAGCCATAACCTCACAAAGCCTTTTAAATAAAGGGAATTCGTGCCTCTGCTGACAAACAACCAAACCCAATTAGGCCAGTAGGCAAATAGCCGACAAATATTGACCATTCCCTCAAAGGCCAGCTGTCAGGAAGTCCAAGGTCAAGGTAGAAACTCAGACAAACAGGGTCGTAATCCGTCTAGACAGACAAGAGCGAACTTCTCACTCGCGCTGTCGAGTTTACTTGGTGCAATCACGCCAGTTTTGGTGCAACCTCCGCCAGGGAGAAAGCTTAGGACTCAAGCAGATCCAAACTCCCACCAAACTCAACAAGAGAGTGGCCAATTTGTTAAACTGTGCCAGTGTATTATACGTACATTGCGTAAAATCCCTGGGAATAGCTCTCAACAGTCTACACCAACGCTCTCTCCTAGCAAAACCTTGAAATTGCGGCTAACCCATCTGATCTTAAAGCCCAGAAATAGCGCGGTGGCTAAATAAATTCAGATATGCTAATTTCAGATTTTTGAGAGACATTAATGCATTTTAACATCTCAAAATCAGTGCATTTCCACGAAACCATTTTCATGTCAAACCGTTTATTATATTATGGCTCATTTGTTGATCAGATTCCACTAATAAACAGCATCAACTGAACTCTGTATAAGCCAGAGTAGGACAAAATGATGTACTAATAATTAAATAACGTACCAAAATACACATCTAGAAAACACATTTACAAGCGTGCACCAAATACACAGTGCACTTTTATATACATACCAGATCATACATCACTCCTGAATCGATTAATCAAATTTAACCGTATCAGAAGATAAATGTAAAATGAAGTCTAATTCAGACACCTAAAGCACAAGCTGTTTTACAGAGCGCAGCTCACCGCATAAAGCAGTACAGCGAGTAAATAAACAAGATATGTCCTGTTATTTTTATCCGCCACAAAAAAGGAAACAAACCCACTTAATCACGTGTTTAGTTCCTTACAGCAGCAAAGAATAAAACTGCGGTTCAGAATAAAAATCAATCTACAGATGAATGATAATTTTCCAACTCCAGAGCCTACACAATTAAAAACAAACGGCGCTTCAAATCTATAAGGGAACCCCGTAGAAACGGAACAGAGGGAGTCTGAAGAAAGTGATGAAGAGACCAAAGCGCTGGGACATCCCCACTAGGAAGCAGGCTTATAGCTTATTGCGTTTCATGGCATATCAGGAAACAGGCGATCCTCGAGAACCTGAGCATCAGGCTCATGTTAACGTCGTATTGCTAGTCCAAGCCCAGGCAGTCAACCTAAACCTTTTGAAAGTGGGCTTAGTAGAGTCGTAGAGGGGCTTCAGTGATCTTATGGATGTTCTGCCTGACTGAGGTCGCTGAGATAGGCTATGATGTGATCTATTGCGCGCTTATGTGGCTGGGAAAAAAGGAAATCACTGCAATATACATTTCAGCGATTTAAAGATGGGGATCTGATACAGTGCGCAGTTAATGCAACCATGGAAGGTGGATACGTCACGTTACATAGCGTTCTCCCAGGCTTTCAGACATGCAGGGTTTTTAGGATTATATGGGTTTTGTGGATAAACATAAACAGCATACGCACTATTACGTCTTACGTCGTGTTTACATTTATCATGATTTACGTGTTTAGGTTTTCTATGATTTAGTATAGCCAGCTAGCCAGCACTTTCTTCACATACACTTCTACACTATTTTATATATTTATATACACTGCAGACTGAAGGCTTCAAGTTACTATTAACAATACTGGCTACAATCTGTAGCTACCTGACTAACTCATTACTGAGAAGACCAAGGACAGATAAATCCGGGCTTTAATTATACTGTAGTTGCTCAAGACATTCGACATCCAATAATTTAGGTTCAGAGCTGAAATGGGAAGTTAACGCAGGAAAGCTTTAGGACTGTAGTCCAGGAACAGGAACCACTTCAGCTACTTTTCCAAAGACATAAACCAGCAACAGCTAAATTCGTTACTGTAAGTAAAAGCATTGAAACAACATGTAAGTCTCTAGAGAGTCAATGGGCGTAAAATAGAGGTTAAATTAAAGTGAATCCAGAATTCCAACAAATTTCTGGTATTTTCGAATTTAAAAGAAATGACTGACACTGGAACCCAGTCGAAACGTAGCTCGTTGTATATCATTTAATCGTGCTGAGTTACTGTTTTCTCTGGAATTCTTTAATTGTTGTGCACCAGCTCGTCATTTCCGCACGTAAAATATTCCATCCTGCGTTTTGGTGCGCTAGTTGGGCGAATTAACCTGCGCTGGTGAATCATTTCCGCCTTTGTAATTTGATTACGTATTTGGTTTCTGTTTTGGTACAATTCTAGAACTGAACATTTCAACACGAACTTACAGAGTAGATAACCTATGCACTCCACACTGTGTCCATGATAAACAACTGGACCTGGGGGCTCCTTCGCCCACTTCCCGTCCATCACAATGAGACCGGCAGAGACCTCTGTCGTCTGCAGACGTCCAAGTTCAAGTTAAAAGGCTCTTTGTCCAGACAGCAGTCTCCAGATCCTTCCAATTACTCCCCTCACGCCGGCAAGCGAGGCGTCTGTTCAGTAAGCCGGAGAAAAGCGTCTCTGGATAAAGGGGGAAGAAGAGTCATTGTATAGATGAAAAGAATAAATCATATTTCACTGGAGTTCCGGTTATTAGTCATTTGCACACGCGTGAATTTGGAAATGCTAGAATGACCGCAGCAGCTCTGTGATATAGAGTCACTAGGTTTAGTAAACGTTGAAAGAAACATAAGCAACTAATAAAATGTATTTATTGAGCCTTTATATATATATATATATATATATATATATATATATTATATATATATATAAATATATATTATAATATATATATATATATATATATTATTCTATTTATGTATTATATATACGTGCTTATATATTAAGTAGAATGTATTTTTATTATATAAATGTATCTTTTGAACAGTATTGTATAGGTTTATAGTGGAAACCGGGGATCTAGTCACTGGGGTATGTCGTCACACTGTTAATATTTCCACCATCAGATACTAAAAAGTGAAATACTCGTTTTGTGCATTAAACTTTGTCTGATGTCACATCCTGTCTGGGGCAGGGCACACAGTGGTGAGGTAAGCGCAGATCTCCACATTCTGAAGTATGTCAATGTCAATTTCATTTATAAAGCACATTTTAAAACAACAAATGTTGACCAAAGTGCTGTTCAGTAATGAATAGACAGACATACATAAAAACAAACAAACAAACAAACAAAAACAAAAACTTTAACTTTCAACCACATTAAAAGCCAAAGAATAAAAATGAGATTTCAGACGGGATTTAAAAACTAGCAGTGTAGGTGCTGGCCTAACCTGTAGTGGCAACTCATTCCATACTTATAGTATACTATTTCTTCTGGTTCAAATATTTGCATTTGTGCATTTATACTTAGTAGAGGAGAGAATGAAGTTAGCTGTTGTCCTGCTCTAAGATGTTTGAAATGATGAGTCTGGTTTTACCTCACGCTAGATAACCGATCCGGCGATTAATGGTCAATCAATAAAGATCGATTACTATTTTTTAAAGTCTCATTTAAGTTTGATTAAGGAAAAATATACGTAGAAAAAATAACTCAACCATTAACGGACTGCAATTACTAATTAACTGACTGCAATTAACAATTCATTGATTGTTTGTATTTGTTGCAAAATGTGGTGTGACGTCTTACCCAGCATAATGTGACACTTACCTACTGTTACTGTTACTGTTACTTGTCACACTCCGTAATTAGCGCACGCTAAGTTATCAGTCTCGGTATGTGATAGGTGTGAGTGCGAGGAACCTTGATGTTGAAATAACGCCAAGGTTCTATGCCCCATTAATGGACCTCTATTTTTAAGAATGCTGGTTCTCCTCTGAAGCCCAAACTGCGCGTTGTTTTATTACTCGGTCAGTAGCAGCAGTCAGAAGGACTGTGAAGGTTCTTTCACGAGGGTCCGGCCTGCTCCTAGTTGGGAATATATTCCCAGTATAGTGTGAGGAGTGCAGTAAGAGACCGTGTGATCTAACAACACGTTAAGTTTGCGTTAGAGAGGACTGGCTGTAAGAGCGATACTGTTACACCTCATATCTCCGTTCGGCTGAAATGAAACACTTCCTGGGGGCTTTGTTTGGGCTTCTACTAATCCAGGTTTGTGGGGGAAACAGGTTTAATAAAACGCCACATACACAGTACGGGCTGCCCCGCTCCACACTCAGCCTGCGAGAGAAGCTTGTTAAAGTTTTACCAGAAGGCTTATGGTTATTTTTTAGGAGCCGCTTTGGGAAGAGAATTAGAAGTTAGGATCAGGCCTGTAGCTGGAAGGGAGCACTGCGTCTAATCCAAGCGGGAAAGACCGTGATCTCCCTGGACGTCCTGGGCTTCGCAGTAACCTACACGGAGAGGATTTCAGTGCGAGGCTGACGGAGACGCGCAGTGAGCATGTGAGTGGAGAGATGTTTAAATTACTGGTATGTGATCCATATTTCTGACCGACAGTGTACACACTGCGTCTTAAGTTTGCGGCACGAAGTAGGCCGCTCCGCGAACCTCCCTTACTTGGAGACTTGAAGATACTAGACCGTACAAAAGCACCAGCCCAGGAACCAAGGAGGCCTCGAGTCACCAAGGGCTCTATAGTACACACACTTTACAAAGACTGTCACTGTTACTCCTTTCAACGTTCCTCCAGAATTCTGTACTACAGACGGTGGTTCTATTCAGAGGAACACGTTCTATATAGAACCTTTACATGCCTAAATGGTTTTTCAGATAGCTGCTGTATATGGTTCTGTGTAGAACCCGTTTGACATAGTCAATTTATGTATTGTGAAGATGTCAAGCTTATGTTAATAATATGAATAGAATGATCCTTTGGCACCATGGAGATCCAGTTTAAAGAGGTTCTTCAAAAAACGATATAACACGTTTTCTATCGTTTAGCCAAACAAATAACTATTTATTTATTTATTTAGTTAGTTAGTTAGTTAGAGATTATTTATTAGAAATGAATTTATTAATTATGCTTATTTAAAGAAAGGGAAATATAGGAACATAAGACAAGCAGGAATACGCTTTTGTTGTATATTTCAATTATCTGTAAATAAGATTCTCCAGTGGTTTTGTCTTTGATTATTTATAATGTTTATTTTGTTCTGTTCTTATTTTTTTGTACTGAGTACCTTGCTATCCCTTTGCTGCTGTGAATTTCCCCACTGTGGGGCTAATAAAGGATTATCTCATCGTATATGAACAACAGAATTTCACGAAGACTTGTCCCGCGAATGGCTCAGAAAACAAAAATGTAAATACATAAATATACGGAAGAAATGTATACCATTTATGTATTCAATTGGTTCTTTGGGTTATACATATGTTAGCAAATATACACATCATGGACATTTACACTGAGCTCCCACTGATGTTGTGTATATTAGCTCCAAGCTGAGTTGATGCCTGAGCGCGCGCTGAACTAAATTAGACGCAAATCGTATCATTTGAAAATTGCGGTCAAAGTTTTTAAAGCAGAGCTACATTTTACTGTTGCTATTATATCCATAAACATGCACCCCTGCTGGCAAAGGCAGAAAATAATGTTTATTAATAGAGTAGATGCCAATTCATTTTACGGAGTGAAACGTTACAGTAATTTCCTGTTTTCAAAAGAGTAACACCTTGGTTGGTCGACCCCCATCCTGAACACCCTTACCACCATCTACACCAGCCGTTACATGGATATTAAATATGTAATATTCCATCGGCAGCACCTGATTTAACAAAGTGGTGTGTATTAGATAAACGAGCCACTGGATGATAACTGTACGGGCTTCCACGACGAACACGTTTACTCATGTTCATCTTATTTGTGTTTATTAAATATTAAGTTTATTATAAAATGTGATTTTCTCAGGCGCCTAAAAAGTGCCACGGTCCTGAGGAAGGTCTGTCTCAGAGCCTGATGCCCATATTCAAATTAGAAGTTATATGGGATCAAAGTTCAAGTTCAAGACCGCCTCTTTCTAGTCGCCATCCGTGGCAGAGCGCATGCGCGTCAAGAATTTTGGGGACGAAACACACACAAACAAACACGCGCGGGAGCCAAGAAAGACACAATCAGCATCATGATAAATTAACGAAAATTAAAATTCGAATTACATCAACTAGTTTATTATTGTCGCTCAATCTAGCTCGAGCACTGATATGATTTCTGTGATTTGTTAACAGAAGGAATCGTTAACTAAATAAATTTGAGTATTCCATTTTACATAATTAAATACATGCCTGGTATGTTCAAATATGTTAATATAATAGAAAAGTATGCACATATAATTAAATTCATATACTTGTGTGTGTATATATATGTTAATATTTATATATGTGTTAAATGCGTAAACGATTATGCATTTAGAATCAGAGGTCCTGTATGAAACAACGAACGACATGGCGTATCCCACAAAAAATAAATATGTTTAGGTACAGTGTAAAATGTGTTTTAAAACGACTTCATGTGGTAATAAACAGTTAAACGAGTTTACTCAGGTCTAAAACTTTGAAACTTTTGAAAGAATCGTTCATTAAAACTGTTTTCTTAGGTTGGAGAAAATACGTTGCTTGTTACCACAAGAACTCATTCTTTCAGGTCAAACCAACGAAACACTTTTTATTCTGAGCGCTTGCACAATGGATTGTGTTGTGTACTTGCTTATGTTTGGATTCAACCATTTAATATTATATATGCGAAGGATGTCAAGGTTCAAAGAGGGATGCGGCTTCATTTAAAACAATCGTTCGAAGTACAAAGTGTTTTGTGGTCCAACCTAAAAAATGACTTATTTCTTACAAGCGAATGAATTCGGTTTATTCGACCCAAAAATGGGACTTTTAACAAACGATTATTTCAAACATGGCACTTTTTGAGTTGGGTAAAACTTAAAAAGTAATAAATAAGGTTAGGTTGCAATTATTTTACAGTGCACGAGCATAATTCTGATTCTGATCTTCAGCAACAAAATGAAAATCTGCGAAACATTAGAAACGCGTTTCTGCACCGTGAGTTTAGGGTGAAGTGAAAGTTTTTTAAGTTATAATTAATAAACATTGCAGTGCGCAGTTTTTTCAGTCGCATTGCGGATTCTTATTTACAACATTATCCTTCTCCAGTAGCACGGCAATCAGTAAAAGGAATCGTCTCTACTAAAAATATTTTTATAGCTTTTTTTGTGATTACCACTCACGCAGGAAATCAAACGACACCTGATCACGTGACAGTTGAAAACCACGGTACACGGCCAGGAAAAAGTAAACTGTCCAGATACAATTATTTGTTTATCCATGTTTAAACGACATAATTGTATTCATCCAATTACACCGACCGCTTTAAGGTATATAGGGTAATTTTTAACTTTCCGTGACCTAATGTATGAAAATACAACAGTATGATTAATAAGGTTAACTAGCCAGGGTAGGCTATATAGATTAAAATATAGATCCAGTGGATTACCATACAATTATTATCTTTAAGTAAAGATACTGAAGACTCGTTCCACCCCGGGTTAGTACCTGTTTCTCAAGAATGATCCAAAAACCAACGTATTTTCTAACAAAGTTATCATTAAAACGATCGCAAAATAAAATTAAACGAAACATGTCTTATAATTAAATCATCGGGATATAAACAGATTGATCGAGAGCGGGTTTGGTGTGAGGTGGTTCAGATGTTCTGTACAGTGGTGGTGATGGGAACCAGGGTTCTCCATGTTTAGAACACACATATAGACACTTCATTGACTATCTAGAACCACCAGTGAACCTACACGTGTCTTCTGAGTGTAAATTGAATGTTGGTGATGAAAATCTGGAAAACCTGGAAATACTAAGTTCCTTTGGGGGACTATTTGACCTCACAGCGCCCTGCAGCATGTATCCCTCCACCATGAATGGAGTTTAAGGCTGAGATCTTCTCCACACTATCATAAACAGCGTCTCAGACATCAGGCAGCGTATTCAGAACCACCTCATGTAGGAACTTTATGTGAGGGAGCTTTTAGAAGGGACGTCTGGTTACCTTCACCACCACTGTGAAAGATTCGGACATCAGTATATATACAGTATATATATATATAACCTGTTTAAGACCCTCTGGGTTCTGGGTTTAGCTTTGAAAGACTTGTGCTCACTCAACGTAGCCACTTTCACTGAAGACATTTTAAACGGAGGTGAACTGAAACCCAAACAGCATCCTGTCATTAGAGAGGTTTATGAGGAAGGGAAACCGCACAGTAACACAGTCCTGCCATAGAGCCCAGCGGCGAGAGAACCCGGAGAACCGTGACGCACATCCGCCCGTTTACACATTCACTGACAGAATGAACGTTTAAAGTTTTCGAGACCACTTTCCTCGACACTGCGCTCCCTTCTTACCGGACCCCACATCTCATTCATATGCATTCAAAGTCATTCAAGGTGGATGATGTTAGAACCGTTCCCAGGGGTGGTGAAGGTAACCAGACGTCCCCCTCTAAAAGCTCCCTCACAGAAAGCTCCTACATGAGGTGGTTCTGAATACGCTGCCTGATGTCTGAGACGCTGTTTATGATAGTGTGGAGAAGATCTCAGCCTTAAACTCCATTCATGGTGGAGGGATACATGCTGCAGGGCGCTGTGAGGTCAAATAGTCCCCCAAAGGAACTTAGTATTTCCAGGTTTTCCAGATTTTCATCATCAGCATTCCATACACACTCAGAAGACACGTGTAGGTTCACTGGTGGGTTAGATAGTCAATACAGTGTCTATACGTGGGTTCTAGACATGGAGAACAATGGTTCCCATCACCACCACCACCACTGTAAAGAACTTCTGAAGAACATCTCATACCAAACCCACTCAAACCTTTAAATAATACAAAAATCCGGAAGAATTTCTTATCAAATTATAACTTCAATTGAACATTCGAAGTTCAATAAACGCAACATAGTAAGCCCAATCATTAAGGTTATAAAGATTAAAGTTACACTGTAAAACGCGAATTAGTTTTATTAAACTCAGGAATTAATGACTCTAAATGAAAATTATTTGTTCCAAGTCCAGAAAAGTTGATGTTTAGGGTGTTTATTATATAAGGAATTGTCCTCATTATCCCCGAGGAGAAGGAATGAACAGGGGAAGAGAGATGAAGATACTGGTGTCGGAAGAGCATGTGGACGCAGAGTGAAGGTTTGCCATACACAGATACAGCCCAGTGTGTGGGAATTCTGTGGATCTGAAAGGTGCGGATCCTGCTTCTAGTTCAGGGTGGATGTTCTTTAATGTGGTGTGGAGGTTCTGCTGTAAGGAGTGGGGCGACGCTGAGACCGACTGAAGGCTGATTTCCCAGCCGAAGTCTCCAGCATCAGTCCTTCCGTGACAAACCCGGGGAGGAATGTCACACCTCTAACAGCGCCGGACTTTCTCTCTCTCTCTCTCTCTCTCTCTCTCTATCTCTCTCTCTCGCTCTCTCTTTCTCTCTCCCTCCCTCCCTCTCTCTCTCTCTCTCTCTCTCTCTCTCTCTCTCTCCTTCTCTCTCCCCTCCCACACTTTCTTTTTCTTTCTCTGTCTTTTCCCCTCTTTCTCTTTCTCACTCTCTCCCCTTTCTCTCCCTCTTTCCTCTCCACGTCTCTCTATCTCTCTCCTTCTCTCTCCCCTCTCTCCGTTTCTCTCTTTTTCTTTCATTGTCTCTTCCCCTCTTTATCCCTCTCTTTCCTCTCCACATTCATCTGTGTAAACTGTCTTACCATATGTTTAATTATTAGGTGTGTAAAGTGCTGTCGGATTGCTGCTCAGTTTCGTGGAACACTGTGCAATGACGATACTTACACATCTTACACATACGGTGCTTCTACAGATTCCTTAGTGATGTAATTGGTTCTATGCGTGGTGAAATGGTGGAGCCTGTGTTTAAAAATGTTCTATATAGAACCATCTTCTTCGCCAACCTGAAGAACAACGCAAAGCACCAATCAAAGGAGCAGAAGATCAAAGGGGAAAGAACAGTAACACTAGTGTATAATTACCTGTATCTACACATCGTTATGTTCTCAGTGTGTTCTCTTAGAATCGGTCTTCATATCTACACAGTAGCGGCTCGTCTTCCAGCAGAGACTACCACCACCATGTTTCCACAGTAGCCCAGATCAGGCACACCACACACTGGATATAAATAGAGGCAGAACACTTTACACCCACCATAGGAAAGGGACGAGTGTTCAGTAGGCTGCAATACACAACTTCACCACTAGAGGTTACGCACTGATCCTTTAAGGATGTATAAGTGTCCAATGCTCTGTATAGAACCATTCTATTGATAAATAAGCTTCAGTAATTTTACATACAGTCCATATATGGAAGCTAGTGTCTATTTTTACACAAAACTCTGTTTAACCTACAGCGGTTTAGCTCCTCCCCCTCATGCAGGGGTTCTAATGCATGCTTTGATCTTAACTATTCTTAGAACACAACTCATTTGCACATATGCATATATGATTGTGGCATCAGTGAGGTTCAAACTCACAACCCCCTATTTGGGTGGGTCGGGGGTGGTCAATGATATGCGAATGTTATGCCCCAGCATTATGTCTAGGGTGCTGTGGATGAGTAACACACTAGCATCATAGCATTCAAATACCAAACCAATCATTAGAGGATAAAAGGAACAGAGATAATGAGCTTCCGAAGCCATTTAATTAAAATCATATGCATTTATACAGGCATTCTTTGAAGTTTAGGCTCCTCCCTGAAAAACACTAGCTAACATTCTGATTGGTCGGCTGTCACACCTGTGGAGGGAGAGATGGGTATTGAGAGACACAAACAAAATACCAAAATACTTGTTTACAAAATACCTGAACTGATTATCTGACATTCAATCATCTAATGTGAACTTTTAAAAGCAGCTATTATTTACAGAGGTGGAGGGTATGATGGATAATAAGCTCTGTAAGGTGGAAGAAGTAGAAGAGGTTCTCCAGCAGACCACTGGGTGGCGCCATTTTTGCCATCTCTTGCCTCAACAACTGACATGCTGACGGATGTCATCATGGTTCATGCTGAAGAACCTACTATTCTTTGGTTACAGCTGGTTCAGAATAATGATTCGAACTGAGAACCATTTCACATGACATTCCACTTTGGTAGAAGGCAGTGGTCTGCTGCAGAGCCTCCTCTACATCTTATCTCCAGGACTTGATCCATACTTGCTTTCTGGATATTAACAATGATCTGGAATAGCAGCCCAAACACTCACAGGTTATCTATACGCTCAGCCATCTTTGTACTACTGTGCACTATCACTGTGCAGCGCCCCCTGTTGGCACTGACGTCACATCCTTTGATGTTCCTTGGTTCCAGTGAACACTCGTGCAAACACAGGCCGGTTCCCTGAATAGCACCAGGGTTCTATGAAGCCTGAATGGAACTAGTTCAAGAACCATGGTTCTTTTAGTGCTATGTGTGTCACCGCTGTCAGCTTCTTTGTCCTTGACAGCTGACACACTCACGAATGATTGGCTGCAGAGGATGCATGTCACAGTTTGTGCTGAGAACCTACTGTTCTTTGGTTCCAGCTGGGAGGGAACTGATTTATTTTTGGTGGGAATGTGGCGAACTGTTCAGGCTTAGAGCCCGCTTTAGTCCTTCACATGGTTCCTTATTCTACTCCTCGCTCGCTGGGTGGTTCCTGACTGATCAGTTTCAGTCACCTGTAGCAGTTCTGCTCCCAGTTCAGCTCCTCTTGTGGCTCCTGACCTGATGTTGAATTAAATGCAGTATGCACCCTGTTGCTGAGACAGTCTCACGCCCTGAGCACCTTTATGTTTCTGATTCAGCTTCCGTTCCTTCCGCTGTCCTTTGTCCAGTTTCCTTCCCTCTTGTTGTCCCTTGTCTGGCTCCCGTTCCTCTCTCTGTGCATTATATAGCTCGCAATCATGTCTCTCGTCATTCTGTCCATAAAGAACCCCTGTTCTACATTGTTCTTAAACTTTTACCTTGATGTTCTCTCTTAATGCACCGACTCATTTATGTAATTAAAATGGCAATCATTAATTACCATTGTAGGCCTAATTACTCCCATTAACTTAGATATAATTGGCCAATAAATCAATATACCGTTTTTTATGACATCACAAAAATGGATTTTCAGTGCTGCTGCCTATGGACTGGAGAGTCAATGAAATGCCTTTTATGTTCTATATAGAACCTTTTTAAACACATGCTCCACCATTTCACCACGCATAATATGAAGCCATGGTCAACAACCTTGGGCCTGGAGATCCACCTCCCTGTAGAGTCTACCACAATCTGCCACACCTGCTCTAGGTTAATAACCATCAGATCATCCTCGCTGTTCTCTTACTGCTGGAAACACTTTCTGATGACATTATAATACCTGCTGGACCATTTAAGGTGGAGAAGTAGAGTTTGAACAAAACACTGGTGGATCAGAAGCTGAACTTCAGCCTGGAAGTTTTAGTTTTAAATGATTAAAATATCCTAGATGGAGGTTTAGGGGCGGAGCTACTGATATATATGTGCTACAGTAGAACGTTAATTCCAACCAGGATTCCTCTTCTTCCTACGTCTTCCAGTGGTGCTATAGCGCCCCCTAGTTGGAGCTGCTGCTTCGGTGTAGCAGTGTGAGAGTCTCTCTCTACAGCCAGTGTGTGGTTCTGTTCTGGGCTACTGTAGAAACATGGTGGTGGTAGTCTCAGCGGGAAGACGAGTCACGCCTGTGTAGATATGAAGGTTCATTCTAACATAACCAGAAGACAACATACATCTTATATACTGCTCATTTAAAGGAACTGACTGACACTCTTGTGCATTCCAGAGTGGAGGCAGTGATCCTTGCTCTTTGCTGCCTCAGCTAAAGCAGGTCAAGGTCAAGTTACTGCTGACCCTGCCAGTTATGTGTTTCCACGTGCCTGGGCTCCTTTGCTGCTTCCAGCACCAATAGGCCAGAGCCTCACTGAACTGGCGTATTGATTTCCCCCTCGAAAATAAAACCCCAGGAGTAACCGTACAACAGCAACTGTACAGCAGATCTTCAGCTCTTCCAATGTTCTACCACCATTAACACACCATTATCACTGATTACATACCTTCGTTAAATGACTGGTGGAAACAGCTGGCATCACTTTAGTTAGGTCTGCACAGCTAACTTCTGGGCTACAAGACTTTACAAGCACACAGACACCGTCCTGAGATCTTCCAGATGGCTTTCAAAGTCTGCAGTCGCATGAGACTACATGATGATTGCTCACTCATTCAGAGTCTACCCCCAGACATCACTGCAACTAGAAGGCGGTTCACTGAAGGACTGGTTTGCTCAGATTCAGTGTATATCCTACTTTGTCTTTTCTGTATATGGTCTGCGTTTCAGGAGCCAACAGAATTCTGGGAGCACTCTTGGTTGACTCCAGAAGAAATGGAACTGAGTGTTGATCATCAATCAAGGGTGCAGTTTTACAGTCAAGAGGGGTACCAACTGGACCTAATGGCATTTGCTTGTGTATTGAGCCATTGGTGACATTTAAAGCCAAGGGCTATTAATCAAATTCAAATTCAAATTATGCCACCAAGAAGGGCTAAAACACAAAAAAAATTATCGTTGAGTCTGAGGAATGTGGAGGCCATCAGACCTTAGCTACTCATTCAGGAGGCTGAATACCAGACAGCTTCCATTAAGACAAGGTTCAGTGCACTTCTGTGCTGTAATTTAAAGCTACACTATGTAAGACTGGCGGATTTGGAGACCTCTCTGGTGAAAATGTGTAATGGCCGGAAGTGTGTGAAAAAAACCTTCTGCAATGTGGGTTGACCCCATCCCGGGGTATATGAATCTTCTGATTTAAATATAATTCAAAGAAGACTCAGTCAAACTTAGAATGTGAAGAATGTGCCTTCTAAGGATATGAGTTTACTGTCTACCTTCATCCTCATCTGTTAATTAGTACGTTGGAGATTTTACAAATCAAGCCAGACTTCATGGCCAAGGAAAATCAATGTTTATTTATATGCGCCTTTTACCACAGATCTTCTCACAAACCAGTGAAACCAGTGACCACTGAAAGGAATTTATCACAGTACAAACCTAGAATATCACTAACTGCTGGTAAAAGCCTACAATGATTATTTGTTGGTAAGAATAATAGAAGTTTTGAGTGTTTTGAGTTCTGTATCAGACCACACAGGATGGGCAGTAGTTCTGCATCAGACCACACAGGATGGGCAGTAGTTCTGCCTCAGACCACACAGGATGGGCAGTAGTTGTGCAACAGACCGCACAGGATGGGCAGTAGTTCTGCATCAGACCACACAGGATGGGCAGTAGTTCTGCATCAGACCACACAGGATGGGCAGTAGTTCTGCATCAGACCACACAGGATGGGCAGTAGTTCTGCCTCAGACCACACAGGATGGGCAGTAGTTGTGCAACAGACCGCACAGGATGGGCAGTAGTTCTGCATCAGACCACACAGGATGGGCAGTAGTTCTGCATCAGACCACACAGGATGGGCAGTAGTTGTGCAACAGACCGCACAGGATGGGCAGTAGTTCTGCATCAGACCACACAGGATGGGCAGTAGTTCTGCATCAGACCACACAGGATGGGCAGTAGGTCTGCATCAGACCACACAGGATGGGCAGTAGTTCTGCAACAGACTACACAGGATGGGCAGTAGTTCTGCATCAGACCACACAGGATGGGCAGTAGTTCTGCATCAGACCACACAGGATGGGCAGTAGTTGTGCAACAGACCGCACAGGATGGGCAGTAGTTCTGCATCAGACCACAAAGGATGGGCAGTAGTTCTGCATCAGACCACACAGGATGGGCAGTAGTTCAGAATCAGGCCACACAGGATGGGCAGTAGTTCTGCAACAGACCACACAGGATGGGCAGTAGATCAGCAACAGACCACACAGGATGGGCAGTAGTTCTGCATCAGACCACACAGGATGGGCAGTAGTTCTGCATCAGACCACACAGGATGGGCAGTAGTTCCTCAGCAGACCACACAGGATGGGCAGTAGCTAGAAGAACTGGGAACTGTGTAAAAAATACCCCTCAGTAATGAATTTAGTAATGAATCATTTCTAAAGCTTAAGACAAACCTACGTCTTAGGGGGAACCTGTCAGGTGAGAGAAAAAGCTCCCACTGATGGATTTAAGCCAGTTGAGTAGATGTCAGAATTCTGCCCCAGGCTTTGGAGCACCCATGCTGCCCTGGAGCTGGAACATCTGCAAAGGACAACAAATCTTTCTTCCACCCACCAGTAGCAGCAAGTTTTATAGCCGTGTGCGAGAGAGATCGGCTGCCATGATAATACACTAACTTTCACCACAAATAAACTGAAACACCACAAAGACCATTAATAACTTCACTGCACGAAGACGCTCAGTGGTCGGACGGTTGTTTATGCTTTTCTCTTTTTTTGAGAGAGTGACTGAAGCATCATGTGACTAAACACCGGTACACAGCGTAACAGTGTCTGAGGGTAAAACTGAGATGTCTTTGCAGACGTCCCTTTGGGTTGTAAATCACCGCAGCTCGGTAGGCTGAGGAGACAGACGTGGTTTTGATTACAGCTGAGTCATGTGGCAACACTTTATTGTTGTGTCACAACAGCTCGACACTGAGCACAGAAAATTAACATAACGCTTTAAACATGTTCAGCGGAGGAAGTAAACAGCCTGCTGCAGCACAGTTTCCTGAGCAGGATGCAGGATGTAAGCCTACAGTTTCCCCATAAAAAGCTATTTGGTACAAAATCAATTATGCTAAGTGTCCTGCTAGGCGCTCCAATGAAAATACCCTCAGTCAACCAAACCTAGTGGAAAATCATAAAACCTCTTATTTCGCACATACAGTGTCTTCATATTGTTCCTAGTTTAATCAATTCTACAACCACAATTCTGAAAATATCAGGACACTGTGTGAAATCTCATTACCAATGTCTTGTTTTATCTTATGAACTTTAAAGTTTAACACATTCCCAATAAAGTCCATGGGATTTGAATGATGTTCACTGCTGTGTTACATCACTTTTCCTTTCACAGCTGTTAATAATCACCTAGGACACAAACCGATCTATCCTCTGTTATGCAAGTCTACAGCTGCGCGATCGTACAGGGTCTTTAGTGTATGTATTTTAAAGATTGATAATAGACACGTGTTCAGTCGGAGATAGCTCTGGACTTCAGGCAGGTCAGTCCAGCACCAAAACTCACTCATTATGCTGCCGTGCTCCTGTTACAGGTGCAGAATGTTTGTTGGTGTTGATCATGCTGTAATAATCATGGACGTCTCTGAAAGTCTAAAACCAGCTTATGTTCTTCACAATGTCTTTGGTGTTAATTGACCTTTCACTAATGCCCCAACACTAATATCCTCGACCACAATGACAGGTGCTGGATTTAGGACTTTATGCTGGTAACAATCTGGATGACGCTTTTCCACTTTGCCCTGGAGACACGACGTCCTTCAAATCCACACAGTCAGAAACGTGGACTCATCAGACCGCAGTAGATGTTTCCACTGAGCATCAGTCCATTTCAGACGAGCTGTGGTCCAGACAGGCCAGCAGGGTTTGTGGATGGTGTTAATAAGTGACTTCCACTATGTGTAGTTCAGCCTTAGCCTGCGTTTGTGAACCCAGTGATGGACAGTGCTTATTAACAACAGCTCTTGTACCCATGTACCCATATAATAAGAGACAGATTCTAGGTTTTAATGGAGCAGTATTCGACAGGTGGAAGGTCACATGAGGTTTCTCAGGATTCTCTGAGTCTGATGATAAAGATATAACGCTACAGAGGGTAGTATACTTACAAGCCTTGCAATGAAATTGTTAAGCTGTTAGATTTTTTGCCAATATGGCCTTGAGCCATCCTCACTCCCGAAGGTCTAGATGTTTCCTAGGTGGCCCTTTTATACCCAAGCATGACTGTGTCACTTTTTTAAGATACACTCACCGGACAAAAAATGAGTCCCCTGTAACTGAAAGGTAAATAATAAAATGTAATACCTCCACCAGCACCAATAACAGTAAAGCTGCCTGAGGACATCTACCTGTCCCGCTGCCTCAGGACGTCTACCAGTCCCACTGCCTGAGGATATCTACCAGTCCCACTGCCTGAGGAAAATCCAGAAGATCTGGTTGGACTGTAGCCACCCAGCACACGACCTGTTCACCTTACTGCCATCAGGCAGGAGCAACCGCAGCATCCAGGCCAGAACAAACCGGCTACTGAACAGTTTTTACCCACAAGCCATCAGGTTCCTGAACAAGCTGTGAGCCTTTCACCAACACCACCAGTACCACCAACCCCACCAATACCACCAACACCACCAACACCACTAACACCACCAGTACCACCAACACCACCAATACCACAAACACCACCAATACCACCAACACCACCAATATGACCAAAACCACCACCAACACCACCAATACGACCAACACCACCAATACGACCAACACCACCACTACCACCAACACCACCAGCACCACCAACACCACCAACGCCACCAGTACCACCAACACCACCAATACGCCCAACACCACCACCAATACCACCAACACCACCAATACCACCAACCCCACCAATACGACCAACACCACCAATACACCCAACACCACCACCACCAATACCACTAACAGCACCAATACGACCAACACCACCAACACCACCAATACCACCAACACCACTGCACTCGGACACTTTATTAGTATTAATATTATTAATATATCACCGCTTTGGACAACATCACTGAGTCACTTTAAACAACAGAAATAGATATAAACATACCTATTTATTTTAAAGCTCCGCCCTCTCTCAGACTATCCTTGTCTAATAAATGTACATATCAGAGAATTTCTACAGACCCCTCTTGTCTCTGTATATTCTATACTGTGTGTATATTTTGTGTATTTTGTATTTATTTAATATAACTCTTTATTTTAATATGTTTAGTATGTATATTAATGTTCTCCTGCTGTAGGGTTCCAACCTGAGTCTCACCACAAGCATTTCAATGCATAAATGTCCTGACACGTTGTGCAAATGACAAATAAACCTGAAACTTAAAACTTAAAACTTGAATACAGGGATGTTCCTCGTTAGGATGATGAGCAAAAGGCACAACCTGGTTGTCTAGCAGCTTAGTGTAGTGTAGGCACTGTGGTTGAAGATGTTCTCCTCTCTCTCAGAAATGAAAGCTGAGGACAGGACCAGGTCTTCCAGGTGGTTGTTAGGAGTTGTATTTGTAGCTTTAACATTTTTAAACTCTATTATTTTCCTACCTCAGGATTGAATAAGGGAATTCTGCACAGTACTGCGTATGTGTGTCAGTCCTTTCGTGTGTGGGCCACAAAGAAGCTCTACGTCATAAACATGCCAATGACATTGCAGCACAGCTCACTGTGTGTCGACATGCAGGTGTTCTTTTTACACAGCAGTTCAAAAAAGGACGCTTTTACGACCCTGCCCAGACCGGGAAGAGAGGGAGAGAGTGAGAGGGTGGGGGAGAGGGAGACAGAGAGCGGGGGGAAGACATGTCCAGTCCAGACTAACAGATAAACCAAGAATGAGAAATGCCCCGACATCAAAAATAATTGCTGGGGTCATACTCGCGTCTCTCAAGCTCCTCTCGCAGGAGATGGCATGGGATGGGTTTTTAATGTGCTTACTTGGAGGATAAAGAAGCTCTGTTTAGTGTGGACATTGGGCGACACAGTCCCTGTATTGTTCTCCAGATTGCATTGGTAAAAACTTTGGCACGAGTTTTGTACCACAGCCTAAAAATAAAACTCTTCATTTGCTAACCAGAAGAGCAGAACACGCCTGCAAGCTAATAAGATGACTGGCCTGAGCCATAAAATCCTGTTTATGCTCAGGCAGACTCTTGTCAGTTAACAAAAGACTTTGTTTTGAGCTGCGCCAAAAACTATGGTTACAAACCCTTCTCCTGGAGATCAGCCATCCTGCAACCTACCACCCTCATTCAAATAAGGACTGGGGTTGGTGACCACTGCCAAAGACCACTTCTGATTCCTTGAGGAACCTCTGAACGGATGGTCCTATTAACAAACTGAAACTCGATTTAGATGACACCTCTCTTGAATGGCTGAGGTGTGAGGTTCTTCTATGGTGGTGGAGAGCTGCACAATGGGTGCAGCTAGCACACAGTCAATGAATCATCAGCCTGTGCCAGTCAAGCATATCATTACACACCCACAGGTAATGGGTGAGGGTTTCCTCTGCTTATGTAATGCTCATTTACCATAGCATGCTATGGTTTAAAGTGTTATGTTAGCACCAAGCTACTGCTAATAATTTTTTACTGCCGCTTACTAGAGCCGGGGTGCTTGAAGTCTTTGTCTCGGTGTGCTGAAGTGAAATGCGTTCGGTGGGTGGGTAGAGGGCCAAAAAGCCAAACCAGTTAGCTAGCAACTCATTAGCTTTAAGTTTTCCAATGTTGTTAGGATACATTAAAAAACGAGCTTGGCAAATGAGTCCATTAGCATACTTAGGGTGGTAGTAGCTTCAGGTTCCGGCAAATGCCGTTGCAGACGAATAGTGGGGCTATAAATACTGGGCGCATATGGGCGTGCCAAACCATAGTGTAAAGGAAGTAGCTAAATCTAAAGATGTATGGTCTTACAGGTCTACCAGCAGTGGCTAAAAAACTTTCCTGAGTGGGTGTGGTTATATCAGTTATAGTAAGAAGGCTGGGTGAGTGGGTGTGGTTATATGAGTGACAGCATGTAGGTAATATAACTGATAGTAAGAAGGCTGGGTGAGTAGGTGTGGTTATATCAGTGTTAGTATGAAGGCTGGGTGAGTGGGTGTGGTTATTTTAGTTATAGTAAGAATTCTGGGTGAGTGGGTGTGGCTATATAACTGACAGTATGAAGGATGGGTAAGTGGGTGTGGTTATATCAGTTATAGTAAGAATTTTGGGTGAGTGGGCGTGGATAAATAACTGGGTGAGTGGGTGTGGTTACATTACTGACAGTATGAAGGATTGGTAAGTGGGTGTGGTTATATCAGTGACAGTAAGAAGGCTGGGTGAGTGGACGTGGTTATAAAACTGGGTGAGTGGGTGTGGTTATATCAGTGACCATATGAAGGCTGGGTGAGTGGGTGTGGTTATATCAGTGACAGTATGAAGGCTGGGTGAGTGGGTGTGGTTATATCAGTTATAGTAAGAATTCTGGGTGAGTGGGTGTGGTTATATCAGTGAGCATATGAGGCTGGGTGAGTAGGTGTGGTTATATTAGTGTTAGTATGAAGGCTGGCTAAGTGGGTGTGGTTATGTCAGTGCAAGTATAAAGGCTGGTAAGTGGGTGTGGCTATACCAGTGAAAGAATAAAGGCTGGCTGTGTGGGTATGTTTACATCAGTCATAGTAAGGATTCTGGATGAGTGGGCGTTGGCTGGTAGAACCGAAAGCATGAGCCCGGGTGGTTTGAGTCCCATCAGTCTACACCCAGCAGATCTCCACTGCTGGCTCCTGATGGACCCGTCCATGCTTTTTAATGTATACTAATGCCCCCTAGCAACGAGGAGATGCATTACATGGCATGGTGCTTCTCATCAGACCTTCCCTCCCTCCGTTTTCCTGCTGGTGGGCTGTTCTTTCATTCATCCGCCCTCCCCCCAAACAAACCCTCTTCCTGCAGAGGGAAGGTGTGTGGAGGAATGTGCCACAGGCTGGACATAAGGAGGAATTATGAAGATGTTTCGGAGTGGAGCGGTGATACGAGTGCTCGGCAGGGTAGAAGAAATACTGCATGGAACCTCAGTTAGGTGGCCCTGTCTCAGGATTGATAAGGACTGGGTTGCAGTTGGCAGCGAGAAGGCCGAACACTGTTCATTTGTAAACATGAAGCATCAATGTCGACTGCAGAGCAATAAAACCTAATCACACAGATGTCCTTGTGATGTTCGCCGCTGGCTTTTCAATAATTACCACCTGTGGGAAACTAAACCCGAACAGAGAAAGAGTGTCCTGCTACATCTATCACTCTCTCTCTCTCTGCCTCTCTCGCATACCGCTTGGTCAGTCACACCAAAGAACTGCATTAGAGTCAGTCTCACAAAACAGTTCTGTAAATATTTCAGATATATATTATATATCACTGCTATCCAGTTAAAACATGTATCTCTGTTTCCGTCTATTGTGACTTTAAAGCCTTGTCTGAACACAGCAGCTGCTGTTTACACTGGGTGTAGATTTAGTGGTGAATGGACCAACAGAACTGCTAGGTAGACGTCTGGTTCCATTGACTTACATTAAAACTAAATGAGGTTTTTGCCCTCTCCTGTGAAGTTACCACTCCGGTTGGTAACTTTTGTGGTTGGAATAGTCCTTTAGGTGGAGAATGAAAAACGGTTCTTCAACAGCCTCATTCATTTATTTAGATCTACATCTGTTTGAAAAGGTCCACATCATGGAAAACCGAATTTTAACCCCAATTTAAATAAAAGTTTTTTTAATATTATGTCGTGTACAGATGTAATTAAAGGGCCCATATGCTGTCTTTACCTGTACTTCATTTTTCTCTTTGAGGTTATGTTATAAGATGTGTGTGGTTAAAACTTTAGCAATGTTTACAAATTACTTTCTTTATGAAGTTAGTAAATCTGATTTTCCATAATTTTATAGTTGGAAATTTCCTGCTCTACTGTTCACTCCAACTGCTTGGTTAAAAAGTCAGGTTCCACTGATTTACATTTAAAATTAAATTTAGTTTTTGCCCTCTACTGTAGTTACCATTTTGGAGATACACTTAGAGATACGAGTAATCTAGTAATTTTTTAATTTTTTTAATTTTGTAGATTAGCAGGAAATCTGTGGCTAAGCAAAATCTGTGGTAGATCAATAATATATTTTTTTTTTATTTCAAAAATTTCCCTTAATCTTAATGTGTTCATGTATCTGTTTGTCAATACTGATATGTATCATTTGTTTTGTTAAAGTTTGCCATCATATTCGTGTTTTTTTTTTTTTTTTCAATTTGAAAGAATGTGTTTTAACATTTTAGTTTTACTGGATTTTTTATGTTTTATAACAAAATAAATGGGGAAAAATGTCTCAGTGGCTGATGTATTAATAAGATGTATTTTGTAAAACATTTTTCTAATATTTGTGAAATATGTTTTAATTTGCTTTAAATGTAATTTTTCTGCAAATTGTGGTGTAGAATTTGTATTCTAATTTGACATATTGGGGGAATTTAAAATTTTACAGATTTACTGATTTTACCAGCAGCACCCAAACCTGCATACTATAATAGACAGGTCATAAAATGCAAATTTGTGGAAAAAATATTATGCATTACACATTTATCTTCAAATCATGTTTGTTCCACAGTGACAAAAATTTGGTCACAAATTTCAAAATTAATTAATTGTTTTTATTATTTTGTATAAATCATTTTTTCTAAAAAAATTATTTCAAGTTTTTATGAGAATACCCTATATGTATTTATCCTTTGACAAACATACATGCCAATCTCAGCTTCCTCCTCCACCCACACATACATACGAATACTATCAGCAGTACCTTGGCCCAACAGAGAGCCTCTGCAGTGCGAGTCAGCTGCTTGTGTAAAATGCCTGAGCAACTGCCCGAGCCACAAAGCGCAGGTTTTATGGTCCGGCTGTCAGATTGTGTGCCTCCAGCTTTTTTACGGCTGTACTACCAGCGCGGCTGCATGCAGCATATAATGCTTATACAATGCAGCATCTTCCAGCCAGCCCAGCTACACCACACCGGCATTAGCATAAAGCCATTACGGTGAGGGTATCAGTGGACGGCGCTGCTGGAGAGTAAATAACTGTGAGCCGCTGGACTGTTTCAGGCCTCAGTGCTGCACAACACTGTAGCTAAACAGAACCTACCCTCAGTGTTCAGCATGTCCACCTTCATTACAGCTGACACTCCTCTCAGGAGACTCACGTCCAGACACACACCTCCACAGTTCAGTCTTAGAAGCTGGTTCAGCATGCTCTGCTTCGTCTCACCGTCCAGATAACCCCAAACACATTCAGTGGTGTTGAGGTTCTAGACTCTGGGGTGGTCGGTCCATTGTTCTGAGACCACCAGCAGCTTCTTTGTTGGATGTGTGTGTCTCCTTTTCTCAGTGAGGAGCTTCTTGAACAGATACACCTCCTTTCAGACCTCCATGGCGTTGAGGAGGTGTCTTCTCCCAATGGAAGAAGGATGGGCAGATACACCTGTGGAGGTTCTCAGATCTGAAGCAGCCTGATGTTCTCCTCTCTCAGAAAGGAAGGTTGATGTTTATCTGATGGGGCAGTGTTGGTGGGCCTGCCAGGTTTTCCAGGTGGCTGTTAGGAGGTATGTTTCCTTGGTAGCTTTGGTCCTTCTTCATGTAGAATGGGATAGAACCTTTAGAACCTAGCAGCCACACTCTTTCCGTTTGAGCTAACTGAAATGCTAGCAGTCTTTAGACTGTGTATTTATGTAGCATGTTGTTAACTTGTCTACTGCTTGATTACAGTCCTTTTATATGATCTCTAGCAATTAAAAGGTTCTATGGGCAGCGAAAACGGTTCTACAGGCTCGGTCATTTGTTTTGATCATTATCTATTTGAAAAGGTAAATTTCATAGGTTAACAAATCCAGTTTTCCATGATATGGGAGGTTCCAAACATACTGTTCACTCTGAATATGGAGAAATCAAAAAGCAGACCTATGGATTTCACTGTTTAATGACATCACAAAAAACAGCAGTTTAGCCCCACCCACGAACACTGAAGTCAGAATTCATTTGCATATACATATTTAAAGACACTGTAACAAACATAACCCCATACAACTCTTTTGATGCCAAAGGAAAATTAGAGTGTATTGAAAAAAATAATTTTGATTGTTTTTCATGCATGACTCAGTTTAAGAAATTAAATGAAAATAAATAAATAAATAAATAAATAAGAGCTTGTCACTGTAAGAGAAAAGGGCAAACGTGCAAATAAAGAACAGAGGAGAATCATTCCCCAGATCTGATTCATAAGGAAGTCTGAGGGTGTTGTGACCACAGATGTGCTGTAGGTGGCAGCAGAGCACCCAGTAAAGAATGAGGAACCAAAACACCCTGAGAAAGAGTCCAGCTGTTCTTCCAGACACCAGAGGTTTAACACCAGCCTACTGACCTCACATCAACAGTACCAGCCAAAAGTTTGGGAACCTCCATCTAAATGATGAAGGTGGTGATCTTAAAGACTCTACAGTGGTACACTGAACAGCTCCACCTGCTGAGAGTCTGAACCAGTCCATATCCTGATACACCACATCTACTCCTGATGTACACAGTATGGTACTCCTCCATATCTCCACCTCTAATATATATTTAGTGGTGTAAAAACTTTGATCTCTTTTTCTGCACAGTGTAAAAGCTCTAGTTCTCCTTTCAGGTTAGTGAATATTCATGATGGACCGACCAATAGAATCGCTCCAAACCTGCTTAGTAATAAACCTTGTTCTATCAGCTCCACTGCAGGGTAAGGAAGCTGCTCCATCCTCCTGTACAGCTCCATTCTGGAGGGGGTTAAGGTGGACTGGATAATTCCATTCTGGAGAGTTTTAAGGTGGACTGGATAATTCCATTCTGGAGGGTTTTAAGGTGGACTGGATAATTCCATTCTGGAGGGTTTAAAGGTGGACTGACTGGATAATTCCATTCTGGAGGGTTTTAAGGTGGACTGGATAATTCCATGAGGACTAGTTAATAGTTTGGTGTCTTTACTTCTATTCTACAGTATAGATTTAAGATACACAGAGAGATAACCTGATATGAGGAGCTGTGTGTAAACTTTAGACTGGCACAAAGACACAAAGACCATACATCCACCAGTTCAGCCTACAGCAGTTTAGCCCCGCCCATATTGCCTGGGCTGCTTTTTAAATGAGGCAAGACAGCCAATCAGAGCAGAGCTGGTTTACACATGTACTACTGTACTTTCAAATATATAAGTTCTTAACGCACCACGGTGTTCAGCAGCGCTGGACAACCAACATCACATTAACACCAGCACTAGAGAACAGAACCCTTACTCCATGTGGATGGAGTGGAACCTCCAGAGCAGACTGCCGGGGTCACGTGCACCACTCAGACTGTATTACATCATTCTCACATTAATCTGCGGCAGAGGCAGAGATCAGACCACCGCTAATTAAGAGAGATGGACCAATTAGGAGGAGGAATTACAGGTCAGACGGCCACTTCATCTATCAGCCGACCGCACCGGGACTCAGTCTGCTCTCTGACACCCAGGAGCAACCCGGGAACAGAGTACAGCCCCTAGGGCCCCGCTGCAGACCGGGCTCAGTGAGGCTGGGCTACACACAGTCATACAGAAGCCTTGCAGTCTCTCCCTCCCTGAGGGCTTACTCCTCCTCTCTCTCAGAGCTCTCTCGGGGGAGCTCTGTGACTCCCTTATCTCCTGCAGTCTCTCTCCTCTCTCTCTCCCTCTCTATCCACGTTCTTTCTCTCTCTCTCCCTCTCTCTCTCACTCTCTATCCCTCTCTCTCTCTCCCTCTCTCTCTCTCTCTCTCTCTCCCTCTCTCCCTTTCTCTCTCTCTCCCTCTCTCTCTCTCTCCCTCTCTCTCCCTCTCTCTCTCCCTCTCTTTCTCTCTCTCTCCCTCTCTTTCTTTCTCTCTCTCTCCCTCCCTCTCTCCCTCTCTCCCTCTGTCTCCCTCTCTCTCTCTCCTTCTCTGATTTTTCTCTCTTGCTATCTCTCTCTCTTTCTCTCTTTCTCTCTCTCCATTGCTTTCTTTCTTTTTCTTCTCATCTTTTCTTTCTCTCCCTCCCTCTGTCCCTCTCTCTGTCCCTCCCTTTTCTCTCTCTGCATCTTTCTTTATTGTTCTCTCACTCTCCCTTGTACCTCGCCTCTCTCTCCCTCTTTCTCTATCTCTCCAGTTTCTTCTTGCTCACTCTCTCTCTCCCTCTCTATCTCTCTTTCTCTCGCCTACCACTGTCTCTCTATCTACCTCTCGAGCTCACTCTCTCTTTCTTTTTCTTCGTTTTACTCTCTCTCTCCCTCTCCATCTCTTCCTCCCTCACTCTCTCTGTCCCCACTACTCTCTCTCTAGCTTTCTCCCTTTTCTTACTCTCCTCCTAACTCCTCCCTCTCTCTTACTCTCTCTTTTACTCTCTCTCTTTCTCTGTCTCTCTTACTCTCCCTCTCTCTTTATCTCCATTTCTTTTCCTTTACCTCTCCCTCTCCTACTCTCTCTCTCTCTGTCTCTTTCCCTCTCCATGTCTCTCTCTCTCTCTCTTTCTCTCCCTCTCTCTTACTCTCTCTCTCTCTCTCTCTCTCTCTCTCTCTCTCTCTCTCTCTCTCTCTCTCTCTCTCTCTCTCTCTCTCTCTCCCTCTCTCTCTCTCTCTCTCTCTCTCTCTCTCTGCACCAGTCTGTTCATTAGAATTCTGGTGCCATGCCTCTGCAGCACTTTGCAAATGGAAGGCTGGGCATAATTTCCCTAAAATGCTGCTTTTTTATCACCTATTTCTCCTTCATCAGAGCGGCCCGGGGCGATTGATGGCTGACAGCGCCACTGACAGCGCGGCATTTTTACGGTCAGATTTACGGCCTATCTGCCGCTCGGCTCCTTTACAGCTCACGCTCACCAAAAATGCTTATTTCTCCGAGAAGAGTTAGAGGCGACGGCAGAGCATGGAAATGTGTGTGTGTCTGTGTGTGTGTGTCTGTGTGTGTGTGTGTGTGTGTGTGTGTGTGTGTGTGTGTGTGTGTGTGTGTGTGTGTGTGTGTGTGTGTGTGTGTCTGTTTTAGAGCACTTTCAGAACAATAACATATTCTGGCTGAACACGTGTCCCCACTGTGACATTCATGAACAACCCAGGAACATGTTAACGCCATTAGAGCCCACCTTAAAGAGGGGTTCCACCAGAACCTACTGAAACTCATACCTATCAATGAAGCTGGTCTATTAAGACCTTTATACACGTATCCATGTTATCTATAATTAAGGGTGGAGAGGAGAGTTCTGCTGGTCACATAGCACACTGCTTGTGAGTCAGACTTCCAGAACTCTAGACTGTATTAGTGTGAGCTATCGGTATGCAGCCATCGCATTTATGGATCGTGTGGTTGTATATGTGATGCGGGAGAGGAGGAAGCAGAATGCAGGTGAGAATTATTCAATAACAAGGTGGCAGAAACACATAAGAGATATCCGTGGAGACAGAAACAAAGGAAACCAATTACTAGAACAAACAGCGTATCAGTCCATCAGCAGTGTCGTTTATCAGTTCTCACCATAATTAAAAGTACCTGTTCTCCTTTACAATGTGTATAAATAAGAGTAATGGCTAAAAGAAATGGCCTCCAGGAGGAGGTGTGGGAGTGCAGGTGTGTTGGGAAGGAAGATAAAGGTGACCAGGATCAATAACTGATGATAAGTTTAGACTGATATGATCAATATTTATTGAGCTACACATACAGAAGTCTGTCTCTCAGTATGGCGTCGGGCCGCCGTGTTCGCTAACCCAACACGCCAGACGTCTCGGTATGGAGCTGTAGAGGTTCCTGATGGAGTCCTGTGATAATCCATCCCATGCAGCTTGAACATCCTCACACAGTTCCTGCAGATGGTGCGGTAGGGGTGGAGGTGGAGGGACACAAGGCCTTCTGGACGTGTGACGACAAACCGTTCCTCTCGGTGCTGACCACGGTGCCTCCACACACGGATTCGTTGGGCGTCTCCACCGAGACTAAAGCGGGACTCGTCACTGAAGATGACCCGCTGCCATTCTGAGTCACTCCATGACAGTCTGGTACGACACCACTGCAGTCTTTGGTGACGGTGACGTGGTGTTAAGGACAGTCGTGGTAACGGTCTGTGTGCATGTAGTCCTGGGTGGTGCAGCCGTCTGCCGATGGTGCTGCACAAACAGGAGGACTCATGGAGGACACCACTGCTCGCTGGATGTCTGTAATGGTGGTGTTGGGTCACTCCACATGTCTTGGATCTGTCTATCTGTGGTTTGTGTAGGTTGATGCATGCCTCATTCTATCTGTTGCTGCCAAGGTCCCAGACCCCTGCATTGGAAAGCAACCCTACACCCCTCCACCTATTCCTTCTGGGTCCAGCTGTTCTTTTGACAGTGAGTGTATACATGTAGTACGTATAGGATATGATAGTACCACGAAGACCTACTAGCCACAAACACCAGTGTTGTCAGCTGGTTCCTCGGTGCAGTGGTTTGAGTTCATATCCAGATCCAGCCTGCTCGCTGTCGTCTGTGCAGCAGTGTGGGTAGTAAAGCAGGGTGTTAATGCCTTCCAGAATAGGAAGACTTTTACTGCTGACAGACTGGTAAAGAGAGATTAGCACACCTCTCACTACACATACCGTCATGTGTCCATTAGCTGAGTCCTGGTTATTACTGGAGAAAGCATGAGCTGCACCCAACACAAACGGCAGCGTATCTGAAATCTGAGAAGATTTAAAATCAACATTTTTACAGACACACAGGAAATCTAAAACATTAGGAAATTAATTTATTGAATTTAGATACGAAAAAAGTGGCGCAAAGTTCAACACTGTAGAACATTAAGCTTCTAGCGTCCTAACACTGAGGGGTAACAAGACATTGGGGCTCCCTGAGAGGTCAGCGCCCCTCTGCTCCACCGCCAGCAAATCCTAGTCAGCGTGTGAGCAGTGGGACCAAAGCTGGTTCTGGTTTTGCGTCAGTTCAGTTAAACTAATAAACTAGAGACATTACATAT
>JAMWET010001151.1:0-12500 GCA_024036415.1 Prochilodus magdalenae
GTGGTGATGATAAATAGGAATGGTGACTTAGGAACCTTTTCAACTTATACAACTGGTGGTTCCTATAAATATACGTATATTAGATAACGTCAATTTTTAATCATTTCCAACACACATTTCCTCGATGAACCGCGGCTGGAGGGACGGTGGTGTCCGTCCATTCGACTGTTTTGCTTGCTTGGCTGGTTGGTGAGAGGTTTGTCGCAGTTGCCACAGCACGATGCTACTAAAACTACTTCAACAATTCTTCATCTTCCATTTTTTCAAGCATTTTAGGGCTATAGTCTACTTGTGATGTGTCATTTCACACATATTGTGACGCGCATATCTATAGGTCACTGTCATCCACTAACACATAACGATAAGACCGTGACTCGTTCTGAATCGTTCACGGTATCAGCTCTCTTGTAGATAAACCAATGCTGGAATTAATACATCGACGCTGGCCAATGCATTCCCAAGAATCTATCTATCATCTATCTAGCTCATCCCGTACTGCGTATCTATTCTATCTCGTTAGTCATCTACACTCTATCTTATTCTATCTATTGCTACCTTTGTCTTTCTATCTACTTCTATTACTTCTATCTTAATCTCGAATAGTTTTTATCTGTCGGGTCCTTATTCTTGATCTATCGTTCTATCTATCTATCTATCTATCTACCTGTCTATCCTTACAGTTCTTCATCTATTCTATCTATCTCTCTATCTTCGTATCTATCTATCTTACCGTTATCTATCTATCTATCTATCATCTATCTAACCTGTCTTTTCTATCCTATCTATCTATCTATCTATCTATCTATCTATACTATCTGATCTATCTATCTAATCTATCTAATCTCATTCTATCCTATCCTATCTATCTACCTATCTTAGTCCCTATCCTATCTCATCTATCTATCTATCTATCTATCTATCTTACCTGGTCTATCTATATATCTATCTATCTATCTACTCTATCTATCTATCTATCATCTATCTATCTACTATCGTCTTTTCTATCTATCTATCTACTCTTTGTTTCTATTATGGTATCCTAATGTTATTTATTGCTATCTATCTATCTATCCTATCTATCTCAATCCTATCTACACTCTTATCTATCTGTCTAATCTATCTATCATCTAGTCTATCTGCCTATCTATCTATCTATCTATCTATCTACTTATCTGATCTGATCTAGTCTATCTAATCTATCTATCTCTTCTTCTCATCTATCCTATGCCTGATCTGGATCTATATCATTATCTAGGGCAGATATATCGGGGATCTATCTATCTATTCTATGACAGTCTATTCCTCTATATCGTGGTTCAGATCTTGCAGTAAAGTGCGGTACTAAACTGGAAGTTGTGGTAATACACAAACTGTTTTGGAACTAGCAGTCAAAATGCAGCCGACAGTTACGGAATTGTGTCGTTTATCTCCTGTTCGGAAGGTTCCTTTTTTGCATACAGCTGATGAAAGGGTGATTTTCGGAAAACCGTGTGAGTCAATCAGTTTAAGAACCATGTTTCTCAGCACATGACTGCAAGAAATTCATGGAAATCATAAAGGGAATCCAGAGAAATCTAGAAATGCGTAGAGGCCCAGGCCGAAAACCAATGCTGAATGACTGTGACCTTCAACCCCTCAAAACCTGACAATGTTCCATTAACAATATAAACACGTCAGGCAAGACTATGATTTCAAACCCATATTTTGGAGAACGCTTGTCAGTAAACACAGTAAGTCACTACATCACTGCAGGGATTATGGGAAACGTAGTGCCTGCAGTCAAGCACACTAGTCTAGCATTGCCAGGCTGTCTACGGAGAGTCTAGTACCTTTCACCAAATAATGTGGCCAAGAACTGCCTACTACAGCTAAACAAGTCTGCTAGGTGACATGAGGTATAGGAGGAGGCCATCTCAAAAACTGAGTTACGACAAAAACAGTCCCTCAGGAAACACAGAGGTGTAGGATGTTCCGAGTGCCCACGGCTGAGACGGCTGTTCCCACGGCTGAACTTAGCTGGTACAACAGGACTTCACACAGGGGCCAGTGCTAAACCATACACGGAAATGTGCACAGGTGGAAGTGCAGAGAGCCAATCAGAGTCCAGCTAGCAGAGTCCCAACAGTGTGGCCATGTTAATGCACTAAAGATATCGGACACCCCGTCTACATGTGGGTGGAGGGTCTATGGCTGAGACTAGCTCTTCAGATGCTCTACAGAGAACACACATTGTAATGCATTAATCGTTAATGTACTCAGATTATTGAGTTCTACTGTCTAGCGGTACCGAAGCCCCCTCAGGTCTCTCTGTAGCTGTCTGTTTCACTCACGCATGCACATACCTGTGCGCAGAACTTGGACTTGGCCACAGCGATGATGAGTTTGAGGATGGGCTGGAGTGGAGACTGGAGAGGAGTTACGGCCTGAATCACAGCTGTGAACTCCTGCTGAGGGGTCTTACCTGCACACAACACGAAGTACGCATGAATTCAACAGGACAGTCTCAGGGTTACACCCATTTACACACTTACCACTGATATATACAGAGTGTTTAGGTAATATGTTTGTGAGGTACAGTATGTTTTCTCCTTCCCTGTAAAGTTATTGTTTGGGAGATGTAAGTTTTTGTCCCAGCACTAGAGATATATACCCTCTCCCATAGTTATCCCATAGTATATTGTCCTGTATATACAATATTTATAGGCCACTTCCACTTATGAATATAATGTTTGTGTTTTAATGTGCTATTTCCTGGTCTTTGTTCAGTTTATGTTTCATTAGAAAACAATATTAATAAAAATACAGCCCCATGTTTTCATGTCACTGTATCCCTGACTGTAATGGCAACATGGGAGAGCAGCTAGGTGCGTTCCAAACCTTAAGAACTGGCATCACCACTGAAACACAGTAGTGTCTTATTTTGCAGTCAAACTAAAAGTTTTGGGGGTTTTATGTGTGTTTTTGTCAAAGCTGGGCTTGCCAGTTATTTGCTAGCTAGCATTTTCCCAAAACAAGCTAAGATTGTATAACTTCTAATAAAAAAAAAAAAAAAAAAATATATATATATATATATATATATATATATATATATATATATATATTTATATATACAGCTCTGGAAATAAATAAGAGACCAGGTTAGGTTCTTAGTGAGGAACCGAAGGTTGGGTTCTAGCTCTACTGGCAGATGCAGTGAGCGTCTGGTTCATAAGAACAAGGTCCAGCAGCCAACACACAGGACAACACAGCTACAGACTGGCAGAGGGCCAAACCCACTCTCTACTGACCGTGATGAGCGCCACCTCATTCCAATGTCCCTTACCCACCGTAAGATGACCTCAAGTGACCTACAGAGAGACTGGCGAGCGGTGGCTGGGGTGAAACACACAGCGAGCATGGTTCTAAAAACAGGCTTCTGGAGGTCATTCGTGATTTTCTAAATAAACAGATCTAATACAATATCTGATCTGGAGTTCGGGAGACATGGTTCCAGTAGGGTAGGGAATCAAACAGAACTGAGGGATTCTGGTCCAACACAAACCCAGAACCTGTACAACTAGAGACACTGATCATTTTCAGGTGGTCTCTTCAGTTTTTCCAGAGCTGTATATATTTAGAACACTGCTATCTGCTTCATTAAACGCATCTTCTTGTGTCTTTAAAAATACTACATATATATTTCTCTCTCTCTCTCTCTCTCTCTCTCTCTCTCCCTCTTTCTCTCTAGAATGTGGAATAGTAGTGCTGCAGTGAGTGGACATCATTAGTGAAGCCTGGACAGCAGCCTGTGGTGCTGAAAACACTAAAAGATTCAGCAGAGGTGCTGATAATGTAAAACATGGTTCTTCATTCTAGCCCTGCAGGATCTTCTGCACTCCACGGTTACTCTACCCTACCAACTAACACACCTGATCATACTCATGAGGAAACTGAGGGGTGGAATAAGCTGGGAGACAGCAGCAGTCATGAAAGAGCTCTGGTTATAAACCGCCACAGCTCGAAACGTGGAAGCAAGTAATGCTGTTTCGTTACACTGTCACACAGCAGTACAACACAGCATCTGCAATAGCGTTTCGCTCTGTAAGCGTGTCTGATGCTGTAGCTTAGCAAGCACCTGTCTGGTTCAAGGGTAAATCCACCGATAGGAGTATGTGACCAAAACTTTGGAGTGGAGAAACATGACACTGTACAGTGGAGGTTGAATCATTGGTAGGATTGGCCTTGAAAGCCTTTGGAAACCTCAGGAACTAATGCTGTGTTCATACCGACAAGAGACATCCACTTTCAAATTTCAAAGCAGTCAGCAAAACATAACCAGGCACTATTACACAAGCGCTAAGTACACGAGAGGGTAATTGGTAAGCTGATGTTACATTTACCATGATCAATAACCATCCAAACATTCAAACTGGGCTCCTGGTCTTTCCATTCTGTAGAGGTTTTAGGTTCATTTAAGTTTAAAAGCTGTTATTAACCAAAAACCAATGCTGAATGACTGTGACCTTCAACCCCTCAAACCCTGACAATGTTCCATTAAGAATATAAACACTTCTTTTTGGGATATTTTGGAAAACCCAAAATATTCCAAGATATTTCAGGATTCCAATTTCAAACCCAAATTTTGGAGAACGCTTGTCAGTAAACACAGTAAGTCACTACATCACTACAGGCATTATGGGAAACGTAGTGCCTGCAGTCAAGCACACTAGTCTAGCATTGCCAGGCTGTCTATGTAGAGTCTGGTACCTTTCACCAAGTAATGTGGCCAAGAACTGCCTACTACAGCTAATCACAAGCATGCTAGGTGACATGAGGTATAGGAGGAGGCCAACGGAGTTACGACATAAACAGTCCCTCAGGAAACACAGAGGTGTAGGATGTTCCGAGTGCCCATGGCTGAACTTACTGGTACAACAGAACTTTGATTCACACAGGACCTGTGCTAAACCATACACGGAAATGTGGACACATGGAAGTGCAGAGAGCCAATCAGAGTCCAGCTAGCAGAGTCCCAACAGTGTTTCCATGTTAATGCACTAAAGATATCGGACTCTCCGTCTACGTGTGGGTGGAGGGTCTATGACTGAGACTAGCTAAAAGTTAACACATACTCTAAGCTTAATATTACATTACAGTGTATATCAACTGCACTGTGTTGATCTTACTCATTACTGGGTAACCTGTGAAATAAATCTGATTTTTTTATTCCATTGTCCTGCTCACACAGACATGTGATGAATATAGCTGTTATTGTTTATTTTACACATACGCGACCGGTGTATAACACATAGAAGCCGAGAACAAAAGTCTTGTTACATAATGTCGTTCCTTGCCTTTTAAACCCAGACATAAAAATGAACAGTAGTGTCCCGTGATGCTCGCCGGCTTCCTCCAACACTGCCATCAACTGCACAGCAGCTACATGAAGCCACAAGCTTCAAAAATGTGCTGAGAAGATACATTATCATCACAGTACTAGCTGCACCCCGAAGGAAGGAAGTGTGGGATTGCAGTGGTGTTGGGAAGGAAGATGAAGGTTACCAGGAACAATAAAGGATGATACATATAGACTGTTAGACACATATAGAAGCAGACCAGACATCTCGGTATGGAGCTGTAGAGGTTCCTAATGGTGTCCTGTGGTAATCCATCACCATGCAGCTTGAATATCCTCACACAGTTTCTGCAGATGGTGCGGTAGGGGTGGAGGTGGAGTCATGCGTGACAACAGACCGTTCATCTTGGTGCTGACCACCGTGCCTCCACACATGGGTTCACTGGTCGTCTCCACCAAGACTCGTCACTGAGGAAGAGCCAAAGCCATTCTGAGTCACTCCATGACAGTCTGGCATGACACCACTGCAGTCTTCGGTGACGCTGAGGTGGTGTTAAGGATAGTCGTTGTAACATCTGCGTGCATGTAGTCCTGCATTGTGTAGCCACCTGCCACCTGCACACTGAATGTCTGCAGTCGTGGCTATTGGGTCAGTCAGGTACAGGGCTACAGCCCATCCATGTGCCTCGATGCAGGCACCATATCGTCGCTGTCCAAAGAAAAACAGATATCTCCAAAATGGCAACTTTACAGGAGAGGCCAAAATCCTCATTAATTTGAATGGAAGTCAATGGAACCAGACGTCCTTCCAGGCAGTTTTAGGCCATTTCTGTTGGTCCATTCTTCATGAAATTTCCACACAGTGTAAACGGCAGCTCATGTGATCCAATGAGGCATTAAAGTAAAAATCAACAAAAATGGAGATACATGTTTTTCTTTGGACAGCGACGATATGCATGGACAGAGCTTTGATAGTCCATTTTGTCTGTGCTTGCTGATGACACCAACTTTTTAAACCTATGGCGTATGAGTTAGTTGACAGGAGATGTCCGCGATTCCATGATCAGCTGCAGTAGATGGAGCATTAACTTCCGAAGTATTGTTAGCTCATATCGCTCCCCGCCAAGGCTGCGCAGTCGACGCCTTTGCAGTCATCTTGCTATGAATTTCTGTTCTGCACTTTTCTGGTGCGTGAAGTTCTTCTGTAAATTACAAAAGAAATCGGACAGATTTATGAGGGCCGGGCCGGCTGTGGGGGCCGCGGGCTCCGCGGGGCAGGCCGTACATCAGCGCATAGAGCTGTTACAGCAGCTTAGAGCTGCTGACAGGAAGTCTAAACTGCAGTGTCATCAGAATTATGGAAAGTGAGACTAACAGTGTCGCTGCCAATGGAGAAACAGGCCATCCATCACTCCAGCCGTGCAGATTTACTGCACTGTGATAAAGCACAGGGATGGTGGGTGCTCGACGCACACGTGTGTACAGGGACACACGCCGACACGTACCAGACGACAAACCTACACACTTCTACAATCCCACATCAACATATCCTGCATGGTGTACATTCATCAGCGATAGAATAGCTACACCCAGAAGGAGGTGTGGGAGTGCGGTGCTGTTGGGAAGGAAGATAAAGGTTACCAGGAATGATAGATGATGATCAACTTAGTCTGATATGGACAATATTTATTGAGCTACACATACAGAAGTCTGTCTCTCAGGATGGTGTTGGGCCACCGTGTTTGCTAACCCAACATGCCAGACGTCTCCGTATGGAGCTGTAGAGGTTCCTAATGGTGTCCTGTGATAATCCATCCCATGCGGGTTGAATATCCTCACACAGTTCCTGCAGATGGTGCGGTGGGGTGGAGGTGCAGGCCCTGTCCTGACCATGGTGTCTCTATTGCAGTCTATGCCGACATTGCCATGGTGTTGAGGGCAGCTTTTGTAATGGTCTGCTTTACTGTAGTCCTGCGTGGTGCAGCCGTCTGCCAATGGTGCAGGCACTAACAGGATGACTTATAGAAGACATCACTGCTCGCTGAATGTCTCCAATCGTGGCTGTTGGGTCTGTCAGGTAGAGTAATAAGGCCGAGCATGAAGCTTGAATCATTCGCAGATCTCACAATGTCAAACTGCCGGTTGATTCCCTCTGGATGTGACTACAATGCCGACGTTCCTAACTTTTTTTATAGTGATTGAATATCATGAGGTTGAAAATATTTTGTGACCCCCTCCAGTCCAGACTACTACTCTGGCCCCAAAACACCACTATCTACAATATCAAATGTGAATACAGTGTTTTTGCAGTATTTTGAGCAGAACTGTGCTCTTACCTGCTAACTGAACCTTCACACTCTGCTCTTACTGGTGCAATGTGCAGTTAATGAAGATTGGCCACCAGGCTGGTCCGATTTAGCCATGAGACCTCCCACACTACAATGACAGGTGTTTCAGTTTCATTGTCCAACCCCTGTAGATAAGTCCGCCTACCAGTTTTAAAGCTGGAGTTCTAAACACAAGTTTGTGTAGGTGTGTTTATGTGTGTGTGTGTTTGTGTGTGTATGTGTGTGTGTGTGTTTGTGTAGGTGTGTGTGTGTATGTATGTGTGTGTGTGTGTGTGTGTTTAGATGTGTGTATGTGTGTGTGTGCGCGTGTGTGTAGGTGTGAGTGTGTGTGTGTGTATGTGTGTGTGTTTGTGTAGGTGTGTGTATGTGTGTGTGTGTTTATGTGTGTGTGTTTAGGTGTGTGTGTGTTTGTGTGTGTATGTGTGTGTGTGTTTGTGTAGGTGTGTGTGTGTATGTATGTGTGTGTGTGTGTGTGTGTATGTATGTGTGTGTTTATGTGTGTTTAGGTGTGTGTATGTGTGTGTGTGCGCGTGTGTGTGAGTGTGTGTGTGTGTGTGTTTGTGTGTGTGTTTGTGTAGGTGTGTGTATGTGTGTGTGTGTTTAGGTTTGTGTACGTGTGTGTGTGCGCGTGTGTGTAGGTGTGAGTGTGTGTGTGTGTGTGTGTGTGTTTGTGTGTGTATGTGTGTGTGTGCGCGTGTGTATGTGTGTGTGTGTATGTATGTGTGTGTGTGTGTGTGTTTAGGTGTGTGTATGTGTCTGTGTGCGCGTGTGTATGTGTGTGTGTGTGTATGTGTGTGTGTGTGTGTGTGTGTATGTGTGTGTGTGTGTGTGTGTGTGTGTGTGTGTGTATGTGTGTATGTGTGTATGTGTGTGTGTGTTTGTGTGTATGTGTGTGTGTGTGTGTGTTTGTTTGTGTGTGTGTGTGTGTGTTTAGGTGTGTGTGTGTGTGTGTGTGTGTATGTGTGTGTGTGCGCGTGTGTATGTGTGTGTGTGTATGTATGTGTGTGTGTGTGTGTGTTTAGGTGTGTGTATGTGTCTGTGTGCGCGTGTGTATGTGTATGTGTGTGTGTGTGTATGTGTGTGTGTGTGTATATGTGTGTGTGTGTGTGTGTGTGTGTGTGTGTGTGTGTATGTGTGTATGTGTGTATGTGTGTGTGTGTTTGTGTGTATGTGTGTGTGTGTGTGTGTGTGTGTATGTATGTGTGTGTGTGTGTGTGTTTAGGTGTGTGTATGTGTCTGTGTGCGCGTGTGTATGTGTGTGTGTGTGTATGTGTGTCTGTGTGTGTGTGTGTGTGTGTGTGTGTGTGTGTGTGTGTGTGTGTGTGTGTGTGTGTGTATGTGTGTGTGTGTGTGTGTGTGTGTGTGTGTGTTATATTACAGTATATATAACCCATTATAAACTCCATACTTCCGTCGTCGGTGTTCTGTTCTGGTGCTGATAAACTCTATTTCAAACTGATACTGCCACTCAGATATCTTCATCATTAACTGGACTACAGGGAGTTATTTCTCCCATTTCATCATGGGCATGAACCCAACACTGGGTCCCTTTGGGCTTTGAAAAGAGAAATGCACCAATGATTTCTGAGCAAGTTCTGCTGCTGACACTGGTGTTCACTCGATTCCTACCCCCACCGGGGGCTCATCTAACACCCTTCACTTCGGCTGATAAAGTAATGGAGCAGCCCTTAGGATGGTGCTGGGGATTCCCCTGAGGAGAAATGCTCTAGCCAAGTTAGTCTTGGATTGCCAGACTCTCTAAGGAGAGTACCTTTAGCTGCTTACTCTGGGCAAGAACATCTAGTACCGCAGGAGACGGAAATATGACTGACGCACAAAGCGGCCAATCACAAGCCTGCCATTCAGCAGGGTGTATAGAATCAGGCAACCTTAGAAATGAAGTCAGGACATGAGCACTCCCTTTAGAAAACGCTGAAATGCTTTGTTTTGTACTTAGGCTGGGTTGGGATTGCTAGGAGGTGCACTTCTGCTGTGCCTTAACTCTGGATTCTTCTTTCTAGCTATCAGCACCGGTGCTTGTTTGGGCAGGGTCTGAGCTACAGGGATGTTTTAGACGTTAACCTTCTTGTTCTAGCTAGGAAACATTCTCTGACTGAACACTAAGCACTTTGGTAAGACGCTCCAGATAACAGCACCTGCTAAATGCCATAAATTCAAATGCAAGTGTGGTAGAACGGGTGAAGTGTGTATGGCTAAGATCATTTAGCTAGAACAGCAAAACTTTGACTCACATTGGACCAGTGCACCAAGATACTCTGACATGTGTACACATGGAGGTGCGGCTAGCCGATCAGGATGCCACTGACAGAATCCTGATAGTGTGGCCAGGTTTACAGACTAAGGATCGAAACATCAGCATTTCAAGTCATCGCTCATTCTCAAAAGTATAGGTGCCTAAATGTTTACACCTAGAAGGGATCAGTCGACAGGGATGAAACATGGTGGGTATGTTTGGCATTGCAAGGCACGGGAACTATTCAAGTTTATATATGGCTGTGCGTGTGATATGGCCAAGGAGGGCCTTTTCACTGTACCTGACTGACCCAACAACCACAACTGTGAACATTCAGTGAGCAGCCTCCATCAGGGATCCTGTTAGAGCCAGCACTACTGGCACACAGCTGCGAGACGTAGCACTACATGTACACAGACCGCCATCTGCAGTTGCGTTAACTCCACAGTTGAGCTTTCCTCACCATTCCAGCCCATAGGCCTTTGCTTAAAAGTAGGAGTGGTTGGTGTGGTGCAACAGATAACACCACTGCCCTCCAGTGAGATACCGCCCCAACTGGGTTCGCCGGTTTGGGTGACTGTGCCGAGCTACGCTAATAGGCAAGAGTCCTAACACTCCTACACTGGCCTACCTGTAATACAGGTAACCTTGTAAGTCACTCTGAATAGAAGCATCAGCTAATGAACTCTCAGGCAAATGGGCCTGGGTTAGATTCCTGGTGTCCGGGTTGTCCTTTCTGTGTGGAGTTCGCTTGTACTCCCTGTGTCTGCATGAGCTTCCTCTGGGTGCTGGAGCTTTCTCCCATAGTCCATGGGAGACATGCAGTCGGGTGAACTGGAGGTGCTAAACTGTGAATGTGTATGTCTGGGTGTCTGTCCTGCAAAGGACTGGTGGTCTGTCCAGAGGGTTTCCTGCCTTCTGCACACTGAATGCTGGGATAGGCTACACCCCAACCAGCCCCACCACATCCCAGATTAGTGTAGAAGATGAGAGAGAGAGAGAGAGAGAGAGAGAGAGAGAGTCTGCTGGCCCCTCCAGTGACCTGACCCTCTAGTGACTCAGTCCCTTGAGAACCCATAAACCCCATTGGTTGATCAGGGCCTGGTTGTGTCCCAGCAGTGACTACATGCTGGTAAAGTGAACTTATACATATTGGTTACCACACAAACACAGCCCTAACACCCACCTCCACACACACCACCTCCACACCCCCCCGACAAACACCGCAGCTCTGAGACAGGTTGGCATCTATCTGAGTTACGGTTTCATTTTTGCTGCGACAGACTTTTACCGCTTTGAGCAGCCGGTGCTCAGGAGAGACGGAGACACAGCATTTTTCTCTCGCCTACACGCTCACACACACATACACACACACACACACACACACACACTGTTAGCTTACACACACACAGTCACTAACACAAGCTCTGCTGAAATCAATGATACAGTCACAGGCAGACAGATACCAGCCTGCATGTCAACGTCCCAGAAAGGTGACACTCACCCAGGACTCCGTAGTAGAATGGGAAGTGTGTGGGATCAGAGGAGAAGTGCGGGAGTGTGTACAGTCCTCCAGGCAGAGAGTTCCACATCAGCCTGCTCCTGGAGATGTGCGTGTGAACCCTGTCCTGGATGATCTGGAAGATATTCACACACAAGGAGACAGAACATTAGAGCCCAGTTATACCAGTTATCACCGACATTCTTCACACTCAGTACGTGTCAACATTGTATTCCTAAAGATATGAAGCCTCACGGGACTTTCTGGATTTAGGGCTAATAATACTCACTGATGAATGGTTCCAAATTCTGAATTAGAATTCTGGCCATCACTAATTAGGGGCTCAACTCACTAAGAAACTTTATATTGGTATGATTTTTTTCGTACCATGATGAACAAGCAATGCCTGCCTGCAGTTTGACCCTGACACTCCAATATTTCTACATAATTCCTATGTGTGCTGAAGAGGTTGATGGAGCAAGTTTTGGAGCATTTCAAGTTTTGTCCATCATGAATATTCATTAAACTGAAAGGAGAGCTAGAGCTTTTACACTGTGCAGAAAAAGAGATCAAAGTTTTTACACCACTAAATATATATTAGAGGTGGAGATATGGAGGAGTATCATACTGTGCTACATCAGGAGTAGATGTGGTGTATCAGGATATGGACTGGTCCAGACTCTCATCAGCTGGAGCTGTTAAGTGTGAGCCTGTAGAGTCTTTAAGATCACCAAGTACATCCATTTAGATGGGTGTACATTTACACTCATCATCAAAAGAGTAGCTGCACCCAGAAGGAGGTGTGGGATAGAAGTGGTGTTGGTAAGGAAGATAATGGTGACCAGAAACAATAACTGATGACACTTTCAGACTGATATGATCAATATTTATTGAGCTACACATACAGAAGTCTCTCAGTATGGTGTTGGGCGGCCATGTTTGTCAACACAACATGCCAGACGCCTTGGTATGGAGCTGTAGAGGTTCTTATGGTGGCCTGTGATAATCCAGCCCATGGAGTTTGAATATTTTCAGACAGTTCCTGCAGATGGTGTTATGGGT
>JAMWET010001151.1:22500-24018 GCA_024036415.1 Prochilodus magdalenae
TGTATGTATGTGTGTGAGAGAGTGCGGCTGTGTAAGCGTATGTATATGGCCTGAAGGCTTTCGGGTCATTAATAACAGTCATTTCCAGTCATGTCCCCCGGTGTAAAATCTCCGGGTCGGGTTTCTTGTCTTTGGTGACATTTTGGCCGGTGATATTTCAGCCGCGCTGCGATTGGCACGTTAATGACTTTGCTACCCGCAGCTAGGAAAGGGCAGGCAGGTAGCAGCCATTAATAACCCCTGTAATTAACGAAGATAAATACCATATCACCTCTTACAGCATGTCAATAATGAGCTGTGGTGACTCGCTTGTGTATGCGAGCGTAATTTGGCCCTGCTTGCTAAAGAATCAATCCTGAGCTCATTCAGAGCCGAGCCGGTGATAACTTGTTTTGTTTTTGACCCTGGGAGGTCTATAGGCTATTGAATATGCTTGCTGTGCTGCTTGAATTACAGTGCACCATACTTGAATGGAATAGCATATGGCACAGTGCACATACGTAGATGCTTGCACAAGTAAATGCACTCATCACCAAAGGAATAGCTGCACCTGGAAGGAGGTGTGGGAGTGCGGTGTAGTTGGGAAGGGAGATAAAGGTGACCAGGATCAATAACTGATAATAAATTTAGACTGATATGATCAATATTTATTGAGCTACACATACAGAAGTCTGTCTCAGTATGGTGTTGGGACGCCATGTTTGCTAACCCAACATGCCAGACGTCTCGGTATGGAGCTGTAGAGGTTCCTAATGGTGTCCTGTGATAATCCATCCCATGAAGCTTCAACATCCTCACACAGTTCCTGCAGATGGTGCGGTAGGGGTGGGGGTGGAGTGACACCAGGCCTTCTGGACGTGTGACGCCTGACCACAAACCGTTCATCTCGGCCTCCACACACGGATTCGTTGGGCGTGTCCACCAAGACTAAAGCAGGACTCGTCACTGAAGATGACCCGCTGCCATTCTGAGTCACTCCATGACAGTCTGGTACGACACCACTGCAGTCTTTGGTGACGGTGACGTGGTGTTAAGGACAGTCGTCATAACGCTATGCGTGCATGTAGTCCAGCGTTGAGCAACCGCCTGCCAATGGTGCTGGCACTAACAGGACGACTCACAGAGGACATCACTCCTTACTGAAACCTCATTGTGGCTGTTGGGTCAGTCAGGTACCGTCATTCCATTGCTGTTATTTTTGCTGAGCTACGTCACTCTCTTTCTTTGGCTCTCCAGGCCTTTGAAGTATCCCAACAAGGGTTCGGCTAAATTAGACACAAACTGTGGTTCCCTGAAGGTTAGAAATGCGATCCAGTGCTTGTTGGAAAGGCCACACTGTGCTCTACTGACCTGTGGATGCTAGCCCCATCATAGAACTTACAAGGTACTTGCTGCATGTGATTTTATTCATGATGGTTTTATTACGGTCCTGATTTGAAGGTGTTGTGCTTACCTGCAGTAGTAATCTCTCATCTCCGATGACTGTGCGGCCTTTTTGCTGCATCGGATCACCCCCTA